>JAYMFT010005882.1:0-17131 GCA_038088735.1 Panulirus argus | reverse complement strand
GGGAGAGAGAGAGAGAGAGAGAGAGAGAGAGAGAGAGAGAGAGAAATTTTCTGCCAGTAAAAAAAAAGCTGCATAATTTCTCATAAAGCCCAAATATTATGCTTAACCCTTTTAATACTGTTTCTTTTCCTCCCCTTTGTTTGAAGGTAAAAGAAAAATCTACCTGATTCATTATGAGGTACTCAAAATGTATTGGTACCATTATTTTCTTTTTCTCATGAATTAAAATTCCAAAACCAATGTTACTGAAGAAATACATACAAGGTGTACACTCACTGCCTTTTAACCACACAAACACAGAATTCACCTTTGAAGCTGCTGGTCATCTACAAGACCCTCTTCCCACTATCATAAGTGCATTCTCCTCACTCTCATCAACATTTGTACTTCACTCTCTTCTTCAGATAAATCGAATTAGATATTTTCTTCCTCACCTGACAACATCACCCAGCAATCCCATTTTCAAGGCTGAAATAATTCTTATGCAGATGGTGAAGGCGTGTGAAGGAATGCCACAGCACAACGCATCCTAAGAGGTGGATGGATGAGGCAGGTACATGCACCAGGTGCTGCAGAGGCACAAGTTGTGCGAGTCCCAGAAAAATGCATGCAACTATCCCTCAGGCTTGCCAAGGGTTGCTGAGGCCACCAAAACTGTTCTAGTGACTCATCCTTTGCTTGGGTTGCCATCTATGGCCAGCCAAAAGATTTCAGTGTGTGCAGAAATCAAGCTAATGAGAGGCTAGATTAAGAACAATAGCACCCAATCACACATCAAGACTGAGAACCATAGCTCCATACATATAATGCATGGTATATTCTTTAATTATTTATTTACTTAGTTATTCATATGTGCCCAAGAACCACTTTCCAGAGGGTCTTGCAGCATCAAGGATATGCTTCTTCCAGTGGTGGGGAAAGAATGGATTCCTTTAAATTATGCAGTTCTTTGATGAGAGAGCATTTCCAATGATATAGCCCTGCTAATTATGACTTCACCTGCAGTGTAACCTTATGCAGGCAATTTGGTAACATACATACATATCTGTATATTCCTTACACGTTTGTTATTTTCTGCATGAGCAAGGTAGCATCAAGAACAGATGAATGAGCCTTGCAAGGAAAATCCATGCTTGGCTCCTTCCTCTGTTTAACCTTTGGAAAGTAATAAAGAAAAGAAGGGTTTTCAGCCCCTTGCCCCCTCCCCCCTTAGTTGTCATCTATGACATGAAGGAAATATATGAGTAATCTTTATCCCCTACCCCTGGGCTAATAAAAAGGTAGGAAGTTAGAGGTTTCTAATTCATAGAGATAATAGATTTTCTTTTACCCTGTTGGACAACCTGACCTTGGAGAAGAACAATAACATAAGAAGAGAATGGAAATGTACAAAAATACCATGCAACATACCTCTGGCATCCACACTCGGAAAATATAATCATGAGCCAAACGAAAATGTGGTCTCTTTCTGCTCAGTTCAGTGCTGAGGAAATCTATCACTGACAAGATCTGTAATACAAACGAAAAATGAATTTTAAAAAACTTATACAATTATGCAAGAATAATACAGTTTCATATGGTATCACGAAAATTTATATCTGATATTTCTATGCAATATTCTAAGTTCAAAGGCTAATGGAACTGTCTATAATCCTTTAGTGTTACATAATTCTTAATTGCTTCTTATAAACTCTTCAAGATATTTAACTATTACAAAAGCTAGTATACACAAGACTCAGAGCAAACTGCTTCAAACCAGAAACTGTCTAAACACCTACTCACAACATATCTCTGTAAATTCACAAGAATATTTTCTCCAAACACTTTACTTTTGACCTCTCCCTTACCCTAATCCCTTAACTATTCTCTTAATCTGGGACTCTGGCTACAGGTTAGGGATGAAGTCAACTCCCACAGAATCCTAAAGCTTTTTTCCTGCTAAATAATAATTACACTGAGGCCTTCTTTCACTTTGTCCAATCTTCATTACATTACATTAGCTAAGGTTGAATTTTAACAACCATGTATCACACTAACTTTTGGGTCTCTTTAGGTACCCTCAAATGTTGATACAATCCTCCTCACTTTTCATTTCCCTCATGACCTTTGAATCATCTGCAAACATATTCATGTAGGGGTCCATACCTTCTGGCAAGTCATTCTCATAGATCAGGAAAAGTAGAGGTCTAAACAAAAACCCTGCAGCAAAACACTGGTGACCACCCATTTGGAGACTGCTCCTCTATAAAGACCCTTCAGTATTCTGTAAATGCCTTTTCTAGATGCAATAAGTCAATGTTTTCTTAAATTTCCTCCTCAACCCATCTCACTAGAGTTGGGGCTCTAGTGTCTTACACTATGAAAACACTTTTGACCCTTTTATTCAGTTCCTTAAAGGTCCTTACATTATCTTCCAAAATTCTTCCCTTCCTTAGTCTTAATCATTGGCTGCTCTTTAATGAACATTTTACTCCTGATGAATTTATGGAAAAGTTTTGAGTTTTCTAAAGGCTTTTCCATAATATTCTTTTCAACGTTTCTTTGTTCCTCTTTTCTTATCCTGCTATACTCATTCCTTGCTCTCTTATACCTTGCAAATGCTGGCTGGCTGAAGTTCACGTATATCTTCTCTGCACGTTTCAAAGCTCCCTTGCTTTTTTATATCTTTTATTAAACAATTCTTCCTTCTTTCCTAACTTTACCTCTATGGTGTATCTGAGGATAAAAGGTACCCATGTTTCTACTCCTTTGCTGTAAATTTTGTAGAACCTTTCAACACAATGCTCTGGCTCCTGGCTACTGAAGTCCAATTCCCAATTATTGTTACCTAAGATATTGCTGAGGTTTGTATAGTTTCCATGAACATATCATTTAACTTCTGCTCCTTTAACTTCCTCATTTACCACATAGTCAAACTTGAGCATTAAAAGATCACTTTCCATGCTATATATTATATAAAACATTCTGAACATTCATGCTAGTATGAATGAAGAAAAGGTATAGCAATATTAGTGTTTCAATATCTCTTTTCCTAATGTGTTTAATGACATGTTGGTAGAGGAAATTTTCTTGAAAACACTGTAAAAACTTGTCCCTATGACCCTGTCACCATAAGAGTCTAAGTTCCTCCAGTCTATCTCTTTTTAACAGAAATTTCCCATTATCAGTAATTTCCTATTTATACAGTATGGGGAGAAAGTTATACACTCATAGAACCCTGTCTCCTTAAACACACAATCCTGAAGCTTATATATTTGTTCTGGATTGCTGAGATTCTTTGGAGGATGCATTTCTTTCCCACAGTAATATTTCCCATTATGTATTTTATGAAAGACCCATTGCCCACTATTTCTTGAAACTTATGGTTATCATTTATTATGATGGTCAATCATTCCCCTTCTTTACCTTTTCTTTCCTTTCATGCTATCATGTACTCTAGGCAGAACAGGTGATATCTTATCTCTTTAGTAAGCTTTGTTTCCAAAACTCCAACAACATCAAGTGTGTTTCCACTAACACAATCCTGAAATTCCTGCTACTTACCATTTACTACTAATCTAACAGCATTCGTACGATTTACTATCAGTCTGCAGTGCTGATGGGGGTGTTCTGTCCTCATACTTCATTTGATGTCTCCAGTTTATTTTTCTCTAACTGCATTCTATGCCTTTTTCCTTCTCTACCCTTGGTTTATCAGACTTGATGAATACTCTTCCTCCTGAATTTTAGTCAAGTTCCTTTGCCTGCCAAACTATTTCCTGGATACGAGACTCCAAAATGTAAGTAACAATAATTGGACATCCTCTTATTTCTAGATTATAACATCAATTTTTCTTTTTCCTATATTAATGAAAATGCATCTACCAAATTCACAGGCTCTGGTCTGTATGTGTGTGTACAATTAACTATTTATACTGTAATGACTGGGGAATTCTATAAGCATCAGAGATACAGACATAGAAATAAATAGATTCTACATTCATGGAGCCCCATTTCTTGAACTTTCTCAACTACTATCAAACTTTTTAAAATTTTGTATTCTGTCCTCATTCACTACCACATAACTCAGTTCTTCCACTGATCTACTACTTATGCATGTACTTTACATTTTTTCTAACAAGATTCTTGCTTCATCACAGAATTTTTTGAATAACTATTCAAATTGTACATCATTTAGCTGGTTTAAAATCTTACAGGTTGTGATATGGTCACCTCTCACTCTTCCATCTTCAGTGGTGGGTAAATCTAAGGCCTCTAGCCTTTCTCTGTAGTGTAGCTCTCCAAATCATTGTACCATATTTGTTGCTCCTCTTTGAGTCTTCTCTTTTTGTTCTTTGTGCTTCTTAAGTGCAGTGACTAATCTTGAGAAACATTCATGTTTTGGCCTAATGTAAGATGCAAACAGCTAGATGATTATTTCCTTATCAGTATGCTTAAATGCTACTCTAACATTTGCAAGCAAAAAGGCTTCTCTCCTTTACTGTTCTCCTACTGTATGACCCTGGCAAGTTTAGAAATAAAGTGAACTTCCAAGTTTCTCTCATACAAAGACAAGTAATTCTTGTTTAACGAGTTCTAAATCATCATATACATATGTCTGGAATCCCAACTATTTCTATCCTAAATCAATACAGCAGTATCAATGTCTAAATAAATCTAACTACAATAAGCATAAATGACAAAGACTGGTATAATCACAAGTGACATAACCTGATCATCATCTTGATCCAACTGAAAAGGTCCAATCCCAGACCATAGAAGTGTTCGTCTTGTGACCTCATCTTGATACACTTTATGCCGCTCACATGACTTCTCTCCATTGAATATTTGCCATAAATGGTCCATACATGATGCAGATTTCATAAATCTAAGCAATCTTTCATTTTCTTTTCTTCTTGCTTTCATGGCACTTTGAATCTTCATCCTATCCCTTGCAGACAGTGTCAACTGTAAAATATACCAATGAGAACAGTAAAAAAAAAAAAAAAAAAAAAAAAAAAAAAAAAAAAAAAAAAAAAAAAAAAAAAAAAAAAAAAAAAAAAAAAAGAAAGAAAGAAAGAAAGAAAGAAAGAAAGAAAGAAAGAAAAGTATGCCTCTTTTTTATTGGAAAATGTATGAAAAATATACAGGTAATCCCTCATTAACATTATCCCAATCAAATTCTTTTTATTTTAGTCGTTGTCATATGAAGAAACTAATTTGGTAGGATAGTATATAAGTTGGGTTAACGTGGTTGCTTAACATGTACATAAACTGTGTAATACCTTCCTTTCTTAAGCCTGCAGGGTAAATGAGCATATGTTGTATGAAGGCATTCAGTATCCATATGCCTCCCTCCTATATGTCTACCCAGATTTTGCCTTGGACCTGTGGCAGCAAATATCAATTTGTATATACTGAGGTGTAGAGGTTACCCAGGCACCATATAAATATGGCAGGAGTGGCTGAAAGGTTAACAATATTATGTTTGTATGAGGCACTTATATTAATGGACAGGATGCTGGCCATTTTCACTGACAAAGATCCTAACAGAAAGAGAAGCAGTGCAGTTATATGGCTGTTACAAAAAGATACTGAATAACAAAAGAAGAAAGCAGTTGTTAAGCAGAAATCAAATGTTCATTTTATGTGATAAACAAGGAGGTAAAAAAAAAAAAAAGTCACATGAAGAGGGAGACAATTCTACCACTTTTCCACAGTAACTCCACCATTTTTCACCCTAACAAGCATCCTCAATAGGTAAACAACTCAACTTCCTTAATTATCATCTGTCATATATCATTTATCTTAGACTTTAATGTAAAGACAGCTTGTGATATACTTACATTACTCCTATTATGCTGACATATCAAGGGCCACTGCCCAGCTGGTCATGCAGTTCACTCAAGCAATACTGCCCTAGCACACTGCCCACCACATCAGATCTTTGTCAGTATCCACAGTGTAAAGATGTATCATTTGCTACTTGTATAATTTTACACTTATGTCCACATGTACCAGTCACCAATATGCCTCAGTGCACACATAAAGATGAAAAGAAAGATCTTAAAATTGGAGGAAAAGGTGAAAATTCTGAATAAATTGAGTGTCACTGGCACATCTGCCATTACTGGCTATATGGGGTTAATGAGAGCACTATCTGCATCAAACTGAAGTGTGAAACAACAGGGAAAGCCTTTGCTTAGCCAACTCCTTCTCTAACAAAAATGCACCTCAGGCTTCTTAAGAAAAATTGGAGCAAGCCTGATAATCTGGGTGGAAGAAATGTGGGTGCAATAGTAGAGAGCTGTTTACTATTTTCATTATGTTCTTTTTCATACTTGATCACCATTTCCTGCATTAGTGAGGTAGTGCCAGGAAAAGATGAAGAAAGGCCACGTCTGCTTGAATCCACTCTTTAGGTGGCATGTGTAGTGCATCAAAACCACAGCTTCCTAGCCACAACCAGGCCCCATAGACCTTTCCATGGTTTACTCCAAATGCTTCAAATGCCCTGGTTCAGTCTATTGACAGCATGTTAACACCAAGGTTTCAGTATGTAATGAACATTATTTCCATTGTTAAAATAACATTTTGAGTATTGTTTGCTACATTAATTTCTTTGTTTACATTCAGTTTTGATTTTTTCATAAAACCATCCCTTGCTTTATGCAGGAGTTATGTTTTGCAAAAACCTTGCACACAGAGAAACTGCATATAGCAAAGCAATAAATATACACAGAAGAACTGAAGTTTTGGCATAGTGTCTACTGCATAAACCTGCATAGCAGCAAATTTTGACTGTATAAAAAGAGGAACTAGTAGAAGATTCCTCACAGAATAGGAAAATCACATATAGTGATCCTGCATTAAGTGAGGGATTGATGTATTTTGTTAATTTGGCCTAAGGTCCTAAACCAGTTTACATGGAAACTTATATCATAACATATCATGAGATGACTTATCAAGAACATTCTTGGAATCTATTCCATGCCACATCACAACCCATCTGTGCTTAACTCTTTCAGTGTGCAATTGATTTTTCAGCTCCCTCTCCATGTGCACAAAAATAGCAAAATCTTTTTCTTTATTTCTGAAAAGGTGCAACAAAAATAAAAAAAAAAAATTTTTGATAAGAATTAAGACCTAATCACCCATAGCTTAGGAAAATTATCTTTCAGACTGGCCAATTCTGTGTCTGAATATTACATACCTTACATTTTATATTTTTTTCATTTAAAAAACTATCAAACATTAGGCAGGAACATTAGGCAGACACATTAGGTAGAGGTAGATGGCAGGAACAATGGGTAGGAGCTTCTGGAAACACTGAGCTAGAGTCACCCTGTGCCAGTAGCCTGTTCAAGGCGAGGCACTAAAGGCTATGAAGCAGCAATGGAGTTCACCAGCTATGGAGACTCTTCTGCCGTGGACATCCCCTTGAGGGAGTTCCATGAGGGAACGGGTGTCAGAGATACAGATAAATAGAAACTATCAAAACACTGCTCTTCTTTTATGCATTAAGAGAGAAGCATGCGCAGCATTATATACCGGAATGGCTAATCCTAAGTAAGGGTGGTGTGGTTGCAGGGGTGGGGTGTGGCAGTGGGTGCTCCAATTTGCACTGGGGACCATAGACTTGGTAAGTCTCAAGAAAAGGTGCACAACTCCCCACCATGGTCACCATTGGCTTACTCAGGCCTCCAGGCTTCTCCAGCGATGCATTCTTTATATGGTCTGCCATCTATGGCCAGTCATCAGAGCCTACAACATGTGCAGAATTCACCTTGTGCCAGGAAGGTACATGTGTAGATTGATGTTCATGGCATCCTGATATATAACAATGGACTAACATACAAAGCAATAAAAAGGTTGAATAACATTCAGAACGATATATGAAAAACTGTCTAGAAATATTCCCTAAGAATGTATCCCTTTTTTATGACATAAAATTTATGGTAAAGTTAACTTTGGAATCACTTAAATATTTTGGAAAAGAAAACCTCTTATCAATAACTTCTTTTCCTGAATGAGATTTGATATTACATTACTATCTATGAAACTGTCAGGCAGATGAACCTTCTTAATGTCCTATCCACATAAATATCAATAATTAACATGGATTTTTATTTTCATTCTTCTCATTCATGCTGTGTAAACTAGACTTTATAGCAGAAAATGCATTAACGCAACACATGGAAATGACCTACATGCTTTATCTAAATCTACAACTTAAAATGTCATTTCCAGAATGTCTCAAAAATGTGCATCTTTTTAAATGACTAACTATGTTTCCTGCTTTTCCAAGGTAGCATCGGGAACAAATAACAATAGCCTCATTTGCACATATCTACTCACTATCATGTCATATTTTTGGAATTCATTTCAGTTTATTCCACTCATCATTTAACATTTCATTCTTGTGAAAAATGTTTCTGCAGATGACATTTCTACTTCCTAGCAAAATCATTATGGCTGTTGTCATTGGGTGGATAAACAAAGATGCCAAAAAGACCTAAATCTTGTATTTTGTGAATGAGGAAAAAATGCTAATATTATGAAAGTAATCAATAATTCTGAGTACTGAACTCTTAGCCCACTCAGAATGATATAAATTTTGTCTTACGACTTTACCTCTATTAGATTTGGAACTTGACTCTCCATAACCACTTGCCCTCACTGGTTCATAGTACCAATTCTTTTGAGATTCTGGTGTCATTTCTCTTTCATATCTTCATCTAATTTCCTTTTCATGCTCTGATTACTCAAGCCTGGATCTTCCTTAGTGGTTAAGGTCACGATGATTAAGGCATCTTGTTCTGAGAAATAAGTAGGAAACTTACAAAAAAGAAATACAATTCTAAGAGGTAAAACAATTTCCAATGTTCTTTAGAAGATGAAATATACATAAGAATTTCTTGGGCACTAACGTACATTCTGCATGAAAAATGTTTAACAGGAGAGTGAGAGAGGGAAAGAAGAAAGAAAGAAAAAAAAAAAGAAAGAGAAAGAGTATTTATCTTCCTACTTAGCTACAAGTACCTAAAATGATATTCTGCTATGAAGCAGGGTAAGTGCACAATGCTTAGCAGATACATTCCTTTCTTAACAATAATGCCATTACTGTCTCTTATGTGGTGATGCTTCTGTCTCCATCAAACGCATAGTAGAGGTTACTCTTGCAAGAAGGGAAGCATTTATCCTCTCTTCCTCCAAGACAACCTCTTCATCCAATCCATGGTTCAACCATTCCTGTTCTGAGGCCATTCACACAAGGGATCAGGCATAACGGGCATGGAAAAATTCTCCTTCCTCTGGCTCCCATTCAGCTTTTATCACTGCCCGTAATCACTGTAGGCACGTTATCCATGAGACGAAGTGTTCCTTTATTCAAAGGAAGTGCGATAACCTCTCCTCGTCATCCACTGATAGGCCTTTCTGGTCTTTAGCTAAGGGAATTTCTAACAACTTCTGTTGTTCTATCTTTCTTTCACTTTTCCACTCTGTCTCTCCTGTAGACAAAGCAAGTTTCTTTGGCTCCGGTTTCTCCTTTAACACCACCCTGGATGACTTGAACATTCCTTCAACCCCTGATGCTCCTCTTACTAATCCTATGCCTCTTCCCGTAATCTCTTTTCAGACAGTCTGAAAAGCACTTCTTTCTGTGTGTACTAAAAGGGTGTGCCTCTGAACTCTCACCTTTGCTTGCTCATCTGTTCTGTTTGTTTAAAAACAAAAACTATTCCTTCTCCTTGGAAGCATGCATTGATACATCCCATCCTTAAGAAGGATGACCATTCTGACCCCTCTAACTATCGTCCTATTGCTTTGACATCTACCATTTCCAAAGTCTCTGAATCCATACTCAACTCCTATATCCTTAACCACCTCAAAACTCACAGTCTCCCCTTTGATCACCAATATGGCTTCCGTTAGGCAAGATCCACTGGTGATATTCTTTCCTATCTTACTAATGTCTGGTCATCAACCCTGAAAGATTTGGGGAGTCATGTATAGTTGCCCTTGACATATCTAAGGCTTCTGACATGGTGTGGCATTGGGATCTCATCTCTAAGCTCCCCTCTTTTGGCCTCCCTCCCTCACTTTGCTCCTACATATCTAGCTTCCTCTCAGGCTGATCTTTCTCTGTGTTGCTGATGGATCAGCTTCCCCCCTTTTCTCCATCAACAGCGGTGTCCCTCAAGGTTCTGTCCTGTCCCCTACACTCTTTCTCCTTATTTTCAACAATTTCCTCTCCTCTACAAATAATCCAATGCACTCATACACTGACGACTCAACACTGCATTCATCCACATCATTCTATTCTGCTCCCTCCTATCTCACTCAATCTAAATCTCACCTGACAAGGCTTCCTCAATAAACTCAGACATGAACGGAATATTTCACTTGGGTAAACAAAATCTAGTTAAGTCTAATGACTCCAAAACCCAGTTTCTACCCATCTCTTTATTGAAAACTCCTCACAACTTTTGTGTCTCCTTACGGTTCTGTAATTCCATCTCTTGACTCGATGAACATACTTGGTATTACTGTAACATCCACTCTTTCCTGGAAACCCCACATTACAGGTATAGCTAAGTCTGCCTCTAAGAAACTGGTTAAGTCTGCCTCTAAGAAACTGGTTATCCTGTTTAGATGTAAAAAATTCTTCTTTTCAGAACAGTTGCTCCATTTATACAAGGGATTGATTCGTCCTTGTAAAGGGTACTGATCTTACATTTGGGGTGGTTCTAGCTCTGCATCCTTACTTGACAGAGTCGAAAGCAGTCCGCCTTATAAACTGTCCCAGGTTAATTTCCAAACTTGATACCCTTGCCCTATGCCGCAATGTTTGTTCACTTTCCCTCTTTAATAGGCATCACTTTGGTTTTTACTCCCATAAGCTGGCTGCTTTGGGGTCACACCACTAGCTAGACCACGCAATAATTGGCAAGTTGCTGCGTCGCATGATTACTGTGTGGCCATTAGCAACTGAAGGGTTGGCTGTTTTGATACCTGCTTCTTTCCCTACACCTCGAAGCTTTGGAGCTCTACCTTTTCACGTCTTTCCCAATAACTATGACCAGGCACATTTCAAAAGACAGGTTTTTGACTCTCAAAAATTTGTAAATACTTTGCCTTGTCTTTTATATTTTTTGTTTCATAATTCTCTCTATGTTTCATTTTAGACCTGGCCTTGATGTGAACTTCTGTCCTTTAAAAAAAAAAAAAAAAAAAAAAAAAAAAAAAAAAAGCTGCCTCACAAATTGCATACTTGTTAATGCTGTTCTTCCTCCAACCCCAACTTAATCCTTCCACCAGAAGCTTGCAAGTTAACACTACAGTACACCATGGCCATGCAAGTAATGCTGGCTCAATTTGTTATATATATATCCTTTATTTTTATATGTATTTCTTTCATTTTATAATGGTTAAAAAAAAATCTTTTTTAAATCATGAGCAACTTTCTGCAAGTCACCCAATGAATGAGGGTTAAAAGTACAAAGTTAGAAGACTATGAAAGCTGGGTCTAACACAGAATCAAAAAACCCATGAAAGGTATGACTAGCACCAAAAGGGTTAAGACTGCCAGTTTTTTAACACGAAGTCTCAGAGCAGTCCTTCTGACTGGTAGCAATATGTATTTGCTCACCTCCAATGGAATTTTGCCATCAAGTTACAGATATTGTGTCTTTTACTAAAATCTAATATCTGATATGTATGGAGTTATTTTCTATTGTATCTATTCACGTTATCGAGATATTTGAGGTAAAAACTAGAAGTCCCATCAACAGTCATGTCAATTGGAGCCACATCAAGTCATTTATGATGTATTAGACCAACAAACCAGATAATTACTAGTTAGACTGACTGCTTTTGGGATTTCTAAGGAGTGAGAAAACTCTGCAATGTCTAGTGTTAAACAAGCTGTAGCTGCTTTAAGGATCATAAATTCATTACTGATAGCAAATATTTATGCAGTGGATAAATATACTTTATAGTTCAAGTTGTGTACATTACAAAAGCAAATACCTTCAGGTGGCATGTTGAAGAATTCTTGTACTGAAATACTTTTCCATGATTCCGTAACGGACAGTAAGATTCAGTCAGTTGAAGAGCTTCAATAAAACCATAATCACTCTGATTCTACAAGATAAATTGGTTATTGTTTTAAAAGCATGGTGTTTTACATGTGATGTGTGATCTAGAAGAAAGTTGGGAAGAGGTCTGTCAAATAGTATGGTACTATGTGGATTAGTCTTTTAATGAAGGGAAAGAAAAAAAAGATGAGTGCAAGGGTGAAACTTCACTTCCAGTGGTTAGTTGAAAAGCTGAGAGAACCCAAAACAGTACAATACAAGGTTAAGGTAATGTATACGCAGTTTTAGGACTGCATAGCTGGAGGCTGCTAAGGAGATATATGATATGGTATGTGAATTCTGTGGAAAGAGAGGTGTAAACAGCATGGTGTAATGAAAATTTAAGAATACTGGTGGTAACAAAAACAATTGGAAGAAGCTGAATCTGTCAGAAAACATTAATAAATGGAGGGTAAAGTGTGTTGAATATAAAGCTCTGAACAGAAGTTTTAAAGGGATCATGTGCATCAATAGTAGAAAGTAAATGAGAATCTCAGAGGAAAAATGACCCAGAATTGAAAAAAGATATAACAAACTACGTTATTCCAGGGTATTGGAAAGAAAGATGTATTCCCTGTTGTAATGTCACCATGGCTATTCAATGTTTTTATGAATATGAATGAGGCACTGCATGACATAACAGTTAGGTTGGATGACTGTGGTGTGATACTTAGCCACAAAGAGACAGAGCAGAAGTTGCTGCAGTTGTTGTAAGCAGATGATGCGATACTGTTTGCTAAATCAGATGAAGAGTTGGAAAGAACAGTGGACTGGTTCAATAGTCTCTGTTGGATCAGGATGCAAAACAGCTATCAAAGGGATGGAAGATAAGAGTGTAAGATCAATTTGCACAATGAAGAACTGGGAATTGTGGATGAATATAAATATTTGGGAGTACAGTTCAGTAGGGACAGCACTGGAAAAGCTGATGATGAAGGCAGTCATGCAAGGAAGAAAAATTGAAAGTGCACAGAAATCTCAAGTGAATGGGAAAATTTAAGCACAAATTGTCCTTGGAGCTTAGTAAAGAAAAACTTCTCCCAGTATATGGATGTAAACCTCAAGTGTTTAGAGGTCAAGACTTGTAAAATATAAGAGGAGCAGAGATGGATACCTTGCATAGTATAGAAGGAATTAGTGGGAGAGATATATTGAAGAACAAAGTGAGAGGTGTATGGGTTGTGAAGAAATCTTTAAAAGTCACATGGATAAGACTTTCAGCAAAGAATGTATAGCAGATGATAGGTTGGTTAAGATAATAAACAGCAGTACAGTAGAAGGTACAAGAAGGATAAGAAAACCATGAAAGAGATGGATTGATGTAGAGAGATTGGATTAGGGTTAAAGATATCTTAGATGAAGATGTGATAGAAATGATTGGAGATCAGAGGCAATGAACTGGATGTGTACAGTAAAAAAGTAAGAAGCACTTATGTGTGCAGGTCCATTTTTCACTGAAACACACCGAGAATAGGTCGAGGATGTGTGCGAGTGATGTTCAGTAGCTAGCATTGGAATAATAATAAATAGAAACAAAGAAAAATAGGCTTGAAAACCAGAGGAAACTTAAACAAATGAAAGGCAAAAGCTAAAAAATCTTTACCTGTAAATGCCATACCTCTTGCTTTTAACAATCATTGGATAGTTTAACTGCAGCACCACTGGGCAATTGAACAAACATTACAGCATATACTGCTCCTATCAACCTGGGTTATCTCATGTACTTAGAGTACCTTTCCTATCATTTTTCAGCTACTGATTTCTCAGTACAGGCTAAAACAATGGCTAGAATTCTTAAGTAAAATAACACAAACTAGATACAAAGTGACCAAAACTCTACTGTAATCTTTTTCTCCAACAACTACAGTATGTCTTCCTTTAAGGGTTAGTGACAACCTGTTTTCCCTGACAGCTCAAGTCCATATTATTAGTGCCTTAAAACAATCTTTATTCTATATGCAACTGCCTTTCCCACCTTAGTAAAAAAAAAAAAAAAAAATCTAAACACTTACTGCTCAATTGTTCCATAACCACCCCCACCAAGCACGCACATGCACAAAGCATTACTATAGAATTTGTTGGCTGCTGGGGTGAAAATTTTTGGGGAAAATCTTGTATTGTCACTTAAGGTGTGGTGGCGGACGTTCCTTGCCTCCAAATCATGCATGCTGAAGTTAGGGAATACAAAATAAGGCTTTATTATACGTAACATATGAAAAACACCCCTATACTGAAAACACTGTTGAACAGAACGAGAGATTAAAGATTAAACCGGTTGGTAATACCTAAATAAACAGCCCAAACAGTATTGCCGACAATGAGAACAACTTTACAAACTACAGACAGATTCCCGAGATCTCGACAGCAGTACAAAAATGGAACACTTGATTTCCTCGAAGCCTTGAAGTACTTAGAGGTTTAGCTTAGCATAATGGATCTCCTCTAAAACACAAAAGATACAATTACATAGACACTCCTAGTCTGCTGGGAGCATATAACGAACATAAGTTTCCAGAAAATTATCCAAATGCATCAAAATCATATCAAACACCTGTACACAATGTAATCTTCTCATCCATTACAAACTCTCCCACCTCTGGCTCTCCTTTAACTACTCTAAATAAAGTGAGGGAGGGTGTACTATCCAGAGAGCTGAGGGAGTGGTGGCCAGAGAGGGACAGCAAGGTGGCGTTGGTGATGGAGTGTGTGGTACCCATGGACCGAGTGGTGCCCAGGGTGAAAGAGAGTAGTGGTGAGGGAGGGTACGTTAGCCAGGGGGTAGGGAATGAGAGAGTAGTGGCCAGGATGAAGGGGCATTGTGATGGTGAGGGAGGTTTTGGTGGCCATGGTGGTGAAATGGCGTGTTCACGGAGGGAGTGGGTGACCCCCTGGAGCAGAAAATGGCCCAGAGGGCTTGAAGCTTTTAGCTTACCTAATTATAAATTGAAGAAAATTGTAAAGACCGCTGGTAAACTCCAAGCTAGAACTGAATCTTTAGATAAGTTATACAATACAACTGTATTAAAACAAGTAAAAATAAGTATGAATGATGTTCAGCGCCCACTGCACTGCCAGTATGAATTACTAAGATCGGGCAAAAGGCTACTAGCACTCCCGATGATGCACACAAGTAGATTTAAGTATTCTTTTATCCCGATGAGATTACAACTTTACAATTCTTTCGCCTTCCTCTGGCCTCTGGCTCTTTCTCGCAATATATGTATTTTCTATTCTATTCTCCCTTTGTAATTATACGGATGAGCTCTATGCCAAGAAGATTTTCACCTGGTATGTATATTCAATGTGACAATAAAGTTACTAACTTACTAAATACTAACTTGGACCCAGTCTTACGCTTATGGGTAGCCAAAAGGCTTTTTCTCTCTTCGTGTCCACAGCATGGGAGATCTCAGATCCAGCCTTTCCTCTTTTCAACACCATCTGTCTAACCTCTCACCCAGCCTTCCCTCTTAAATGCGTTTGTCCAAGGTTGCTTAATATCTCCCCCAATTTTAGCATTTCTTTAGCATTCCTCTACCGTCATCCCTCTGCTCTGAGCTGGTGTACAGTGCATGTTGCGGTAGGGAAAAAGCATCTGTTGCACGCCTCACGGATCTCGAGTTTTCCAAGCTCTCAATTGAAGCCAGATGGCCAAATAAAATTTCTTTGTCGTCTGTAACTTTTTGTTCTTATTTCATGTCTATGTTTCCTCCATTTACTTCAGCAATGCACAGCTCTTTCGTTTGTTTGACCTCATGCCAGGAAACGTCGATTTCTTCGCGTACTCTTCGCTAATCTTCGCCGTATGCAAGGGGATTCTAACGTTCTGGGCGAAGGTTGGCTCGGCATTCTTGAGGATGATCCCGGTGGAGCTGAGACTTTCCATTTCCCTCCTTGGTGATGTGGAACAGAGCTACTGATCGTCACTTCCCTCTTGGACCACTTCTGCTTCGCTGGCCTGGACGCCTCCAGTTGTGCTGACCATATAGCGGAGGTTACCCCCCCCTATCGTGGCTGAGGTGGAGTCTGACCTCCCTTCTTCTAAAATCCTCATCATCTCAGGTCAAATCCTGCTTTTGCTGTTCCTCTAAGGTTCTGTCACATCAGTGACAGGGCATGCCAGGCTTCGAAAATCTTCCTCCCTCTCCCGAAAACTTATCAGATCTTCATACGTGATCGGAGTTATTGCACAGCTGCCGTCCGTAGGATCAAGCACGCCTCCGTGAGCAGAATGGGTGTTCACTTGACACTCTCTTCTACTAGGAGACCTTCCTAGTCCTTGACTGAAGGCAAGTCCAATAGCTTTTGCAGACCAGTGTCTCTCCTCGCAGCTGACTCTCCTTCAGCTGGCACAGTCATTCACTCCTTTTAGCCACCGGACGTTCCTCTGACTTTAACACTAAATGCCTTTTCATGTACTCGACGCCCCTCACACCACCTGCCTCTTCCCAGTGGACCTGTACCCTCTCCTTTCCTCTCTCCCTTGTCGCAAGGTACTCCTTTCCCAGCTCTAAGGTGGGACGGGGCGTGTTTCTGGAGGGCGTGTTTCTCCCCCTCACCTTCCAGTCCCAGGGTAATGTGTGTCCCTTGAGTCAAGCTCTGTCTTCAAAGTGCCTTTGAAACCCTCCTCATATCCATCCCTCACTTTTCAAAAGCACTCAGAATCTCGTTCCCTTCCTTCGGATCACCAGTGCGGCCCTCACCGTGCACAGAGAGAGAGAGAGAGAGAGAGAGAGAGAGAGGGAGGGAGAGAGAGAGAGAGAGAGAGAGAGACAGAGGCTTTCTAGTGGAACACAGTGCAAATGAGGTGGACGTAGAAAATAGTATGGGTAGCGAAAGGGGCATAGCGGAGGCTACAGATACAGCGAGCGAAGTACAAGAGATGACGTGCACAGACGCCAGGAAGGGTATAGCAGATGAGAGTGTATAGAAGTCAGAGGAAGAGAGAGAGAGAGAGAGAGAGAGAGAGAGAGAGAGAGAGAGAGAGAGAGAGAGAGAGGGTGATGTTGGGG
>JAYMFT010005871.1:0-17132 GCA_038088735.1 Panulirus argus | reverse complement strand
TACAGAAATATATATATATATATATATATATATATATATATATATATATATATATATATATATATCCAGTTATATAAATCTCCATCTTTTCTGACTCTCTCCATAAGGTCGATACGATGGTTGTAAGCAGAAGAATCAGCTGCACGACCCACGGGGGGACAGACAGCACAGCTTCCAGTTGTTCACTTCAGCTGTCCTCTTGCCTTGGGGACCCCTCCCCCCACCATCCGGAGACTCGGTCTCTCAACGGTATATACAAAATTTACTTTTATTTTCCGACCCAGGGGGAAGGGGGGGAGGGGGTGGACCGGATTAGTCCTGCCTCACTTACTTAACAATAAGTTTAAGGAAGACTTTACGGTTTTAAGATACAGTTCGGGAATAAATCTCTTCCTGCACTCCCCGTTTAAAAGGCGGTGCGTACGGCGTATAGATATCTCAGCTGTGCCGCCTGTACGCATGCGTGTTGGTGTCACGCATGCCTACAGGGTGTCTTACTACGCCTGGGTTCTGAAGCCAAGATGTGACATGACACGTTCGATCGCCCGGTGATGGTGAAATCTCACACTGTCTGAATGTCCGTTTCTCTCCTGTCTAATTGTACGGGACTAGCGCGGAGCGCTCGCCGCTCGTCTCGCTCGTTGGATAACGCTCTTTCTCTGGACCGCTACTCCTCTCGTCATCAGTGTATTACGTCTTGCTTGTTGTGTCATGCTGTTGAGAGAGAGAGAGAGAGAGAGAGAGAGAGAGAGGTACTCATCCCAACTACACGTAAATTTTCTCATTTGGTATGGACGTTTTTCTCTGCCGTGGACGACCTGGGGTGTGCGTAGGTAGGTAGACTGGGGAGCTGGGGTATCCTCCTCCAGCTCCGCCCCGGGTAGGCCCGCTCCCTCCCACAAGCGCAGGTAGACTGGGGGAGCTGGGGGCTTCCCCAGGCTCGATCCCTCCCACTCAGATACAGAATATTTCATAAGCTGGGGGGAGGAGGGGTGCCGTGACGGGGTGCTATTTGTGGCCCTGTGGTTGTAGCCACTAAAGGTTGTCAGGTTGTGGTTATTGCCGGGGCTGGTGGTAGTTGGGTTGTGGGGGTTGTTGCCGTGGCTTGTGGTAGGAAGGTTGTTGTGGTTAGCGTCAGTGGGGGAGGTTGTTGTGGCTGCTGCAGTGGTTATTTGTAGTGGAGTTGTAGTTGTGGCTAATGGTGGTGGGGTTGTGGTTGCTGTCGTTCTTAGCAGCAGGGTTGTGGTTATTGCTATGGTTGGTCGTCCTGGGGTTATAGTTATCTGCTGGGGTTTACGGCATAAGTGGGTTGTAACTGTGATTTTAGGTGGTGGCGAAACGAAATAGTTCACTTGGTTTAGGGTTGTTACAGGGAGGTTGTAAGTAGGTTAGAGCTACTGACGTAGGTTTCAACTGGTAGTTCCCAAGAACCCCCACAGTTCCTGGTTACCTCTAACTACTGTCGGTAGACTGTTGGTCCTTCTGTTGGTAAGTTCTGGATGTTACTCAACGGTGGGTATGGACTGGCGACCCTTGCTATAGGCGACGACTTTCCACGTACGGCAGGTAAGGGTACGTGGCGACAGTTAGTGACTGTTGATGACCCTCGATGATATACGACAGTTAATAAGTACGTACTTACAGAGACGCTCAGGCCACTTACAATGAGAGAGAGAGAGAGAGTGTCTTCCCCCTCAATCTATCTCTATCTATTATTCCCTGCTCTCCTCCTCCTCCTCCTCCTCTCCCTTCCTATATATATATACCCGGCGGGAGGCGGGCGGGGGAATAAGCCTCTTACCGCAGCTTATCGTACGCCCGGCAGCCGATCCTGTTACACGCGCTCTGATTCCCATTATTTCCACCGTGACTTTTTATCAACCTCAATCAACGAGCTTTTCTGCCCCGGCCAATGTTATTTTTAGTTATACGTCCTTTTAACCATCCATGCAGAGTACTCGACGGCTCGGGAGGGGATCTCGGGAGCCGTAGCCCCACTAGGGCTGTCTACGACATCTAGAGTAACTTTAAAGAAAAATTGAAAAATACTTTTTCCCAAAGCTTTACAATTTTTATACGCGGGAAATACGGGTAAACTAGGATACAGCAGGTCTACTGACCCAGTCTACACTGTAGGCTCACCGTTTGCGTTCAGGGCATCATCAGGGGCCCACAACACACACACACACGCCCCTGCTGATGCCCTGAATTTTGCCAAGACTCAAAACACTTTCTTCTGGCCATCGTGGATGATGAAGGGTCTTAATTAAGGCTTTTGGCGACATTCTGCAGATATGAGTTCATGGTCCTTACGATCAAATACTCTCTTCTTCTTCTCCCGAGGACGAGGCTAAGTTTAGAACGAGAGCGTTCCTTCAGGATCCTCGGTCAACTGTATCAGAGAGCGTCATCTCAAGAGGCCGTTGATACTGGGAAAGGAAAGCGATCTATAACGACTGTTGACTTCACATGGCGGGGCGAAATGGGTCTCGACTGTATCACAAGGAGCACAACGACTGATCGACCGGACATGGGGCGAGTGCAGAGACTGATGACTGGACATGGAGGATCGCGGGAAGGCACGTACAGCGTTGAAGTCTTCCCAGTCGCAAATGACGAAGGCATCATTGGCAGGAGGAACACTCGTGCAATCTGTCGCAAAAGTCAAGCAAATGCGAATACATTGCAGAGGAGACGAGTCATGGAACACTGCCACGTGACGTGGGAACTGAAGAGCTGCATATTTCACAATCCGAGGAACAGCGTTTTACCAGGACGGGAGAACGTGAGCTGAAGAGGCTCGGTAGATGATGACACAGAGAGAGGGGGAGATTTCTTGGGTAAACCAGAAGGCGTTTTTGTGAGGGGGAAGAGCAGCCAACAGTGTGAATTTCGTGTGTATCTGAAACCTTCCTCATGTACGCATCTTCACCACCTGTTACCCGAGAGATCGTCCTCCCCCTTTTGCTGGGTACAGTGGGTCGGGGACTTCGAGGTCAAGTGACACTACATCAGGGAAAACAAGGGAGATGGAGGGAAGGGTGATAAATAATGAGAGAGTGTACATAGAAAGGTAGGGAGCGGAGACACACAAACAGACAGACACAGCGTAGTAAACAAGGCGGGTTACAAGACAGGTACAGCAAAAATCTGTTCAGGAAAAATCTTAAACGAAAATCCTCCTCGTTAAAAAAAAAAAAAAATAGAGAAGAAAAAATATCCTCCCCTGAAGGTAAAGCAAGACGGCGGAGGCTGGCCGGCAGGAGGCCATTGTCAGGGCAAGGAGAGGGACCCTGCCGAAAAGACCAGGACTTATAAAGACCACCTGAGCTCCGGTAAGACTCTGATAAGACCTTTTTAAAGACTTCAGGTGCTCCCTCTCCTCCCCTCTTAAACCTCCTGCAGGAGCCTGTCCCCTCGGCGCCCCGCAAGGGTGGGGGCCCCCTAAACACCCCTCTTGCTCTCCAGATCACAAAATGCGATACGGCCCGTCGAAAGTGATTGACTTTAGTTCAATATTTTCTGTTTTCCAAGCGAGTGAGAGGAGGGAGTGAGAGGAGGGGAGTGAGTGAGGGGAGTGAGTGAGGGGAGTCAGGGGAGGGGGAGGTGAGGGGAGGGAGTGAGAGGAGTCGTCCAGCTCCCCACCCCCCTTGCCCTTGGAGCCGCGTGGGCCTCCAGTCTTCTCACCCTGGAAGCTCTGGGGTCGTCCAACCCCTTCCCCCCAATGAACCCATAGGTCGTCCAACCAGCCCTACTCACCCTGGAGTTCGTGGGAACTGTTGCCTCTCACACCAGTCTTGACTGCCAGACTCACTCAGTAGGTTCGACCAGAGCTCTGGTCTGATACATGTGTCTATAACCAACTTGTTCACTATTCCTTGTCATGTTGTTTGACGCTGCCCTTGCCACGTGCCACGTAATACGTGTCACAAGGCCTCCACAAAAAAACTGTGGTGTTTTTTCACATACTTCAGCTCCCTGTTTGTTTGCTTGTTTTTATCAACTAGCAGTAATTTCAGCCCAACCTTTTACTTTTTTTCTGGTTACTCTCTGATACTTTCACTTATGTTCCGTTTCTACCTTCGTTTAGTGTTTTCTCTTCGTGACCACATCTTCCCCTTATCATGTATTCCTTACACATCTCTTTATTCTCTCCCTTTCTCTATATATCTATCTATCTATTTATCTCTCTGAAGTACACAAACACACAGTCACACGCACTATGACCACAGTGTCTCATATCTGTTCCATCCTTACAATATCCAATATCCATTATCACTTTCTTCCTCACTACGACCCTTATCCCCCCCCCCCTAAACTTCGTCCATGTCGGCGAGATGAGAGAGAGAGAGAGAGAGAGAGAGAGAGAGAGAGAGAGGCAGGGACTGGAGGTGGCACTAATACCTCCCCTTGAGGAAGTCCACACTTTCCGGCCAGCCTCAAATCCTGACGCCAGACTCCCCCGAGACCAGGGCTTTCCTCCCCTCATCCCACCTCCCTCTATCTCTCTCCCCTTCCCTTCCACCCCTCTGATACCCTCCCTTCCCCCTCCCTTTCCCCCATTATTCCCTGGTGTTGTTCTCTCTCCCCCTGTGGTGGTGGGCGAGCGCAGACAGGGAGATGTACCAACGGTACTTCCCTCCTGGGTATCTGGAGGACCGGTGGCGGCAGCGCAATGAGCCAGCGGTTCAGGGGCTGTTAAGTGTCAGTCCGTTGGCCCAGGCGTCTGTCTTTTATTTCTGCCTCAACCACCACACTCGGTTACTCACTCCATAACAAGGCAATCTCCCCATGTAACTCGTAACATTATTCAAAACACGTAACTCGTATAGGACTGGCTCATCGTAACTCTGTATATTCCTGCGGTGAACCCTACGCGCCAGTTCTGCTTTTTGGCAATCCTCTACTCCCTTCTGTCCTCACCATCTCACCCACAACCCAGGTAAGTCACCCCCCACCTTACCCCCTCCACCATATAAGCCAACCCATACGTTCCCCCTCCCCACGCAAGTCATTCCACTCTCACCCCCTCTCCCCCATAAAACCCACACCCCAACTCACCCCCTCCCCATTTCGGCCATCTTTCCTCCCCCCCCCCTTCCCCTCCCCCCACACACACTCAACAAGCCCGGAGATGAAAAATATTTCTCTCGAGGCAAAATTCTTGCGAGTCATAACAGCTCTATTGATCCTTGACAATGACGGTGAGGAGAGGAGACACCAGAGCCTAACCCCCTCCCCCCCCCTCGCCATAATTATTCAATTAGATTAATTGGACGGGTAATTGAGCAGCGAAATTATGTCAATTTACCGGCGAGGCATCGCGGCCGGGCCCATGGGCCAGGCCCAGGTGTTCATGGCCCTCCGCACGCTGCCTCTTGGGTTGACTTTCCTTCTTGCCCTTCGACTCAATTTTGGTTGAAAATGATGAACAGAAATATCTGGGAAACATCCATTAGGGGCTGAGGTCGTGTGGAAGTGGATCTACACACACCGTGTCCAATTCAATAAAAGAATCTCATATTCTTTATTAATACTAAAAGTAATCTGCTTCTGAAGTAATGCTGAGGGAGTAATTACTTCTAAAGTAATCCTGGGGGAGTAATTCTCCCCCTGAGGAACTTCGTAGAAATAATGTGACACGCACGAGAATGTACGTACGTGAGGAAGTGGAGAACAGAGTGTTTGGTCAGTCGTTGTATAATTCCATCGGAGCGGCCGGGACAGTCGCTGGCGGACCTTCTTTCTGTCCCTCTTCTGCGTCGCCCACGCCATGCGACGGGACGGAGCGCAAGCTAAAAATTCGTTTGCCTGTTCTTGCGGTTAAATCAAAGTTGGCGTTTAAGATCGTGGGCCAGGGACGAGGGGAATGGGTGGGGGGAAGGGTGTGTGTATATGTGTGTGTGTGTGTGTGTGTGTGTGTGTGCGTGTGTGTGTGTGTGTGTGTGTGTGTGTGTGTGGGAGGGGGGGATAGAGGCTGGCCCCCGGGGTTGGGTCAGGCGGGAGTGGCCCATTCGGTCAGTCACCATCGGACCCATCAACACAGCAACAGATAAAGATCCAAGCGATGTGTCGGTGTTTTTTTTTTTTTATATATATTATATATTTTTTTTATATATTATCTGCCTCTACAGATAGGCAGACAAACAGACAAACAAACAAACACAGACACAAACGCATGGTAAAACGCCAAAGCACACACAATTTTCTTCCATTGCCCCACCGTCTGAAATGTGCGTATTTTTATATTTTCAGACTTTGGTTGCATTTAATTCAGCAAACCATTTGCCATTATTTCACACACACACACACACACGACCTCTCGCCTACAGCTCACCCAACTGCACGATTTCTTGCAACTGCTTATTGGAGATGTTGGCTGAGGAAGAAGTCTTATTATATCCACGATAATTAATTCACAGCTCGAAGCCATCACGAAGCTTGGGCCAGACTGAAAAAAAAAACACCATTTGTTCTCGCGCAGGACCTCTCAAGGATGCTCCAGGGACTTGTAAGGACGCTCCAGGGACCGTTGAGGACGTTCCAGGGAATGTTGAGGACGTACAAGGTACGAATAAAGACCTTCCAGGGACCTTTGAGGACGTTCCAGGGACCACTCAGGGAGTGCTTGGGATCGTTGAGGGCGTTTTGACGACCTCTGAAGAAGCTCCAGAGACTCCTGAGGAAGCCTTGTGGACCTCTAAGGACATTCTAAGGACTTCTGAGGATGTCCTATACAGCAACCTTTGAGGCCGTCCTATATAGGGACCTATAAGGACCTTCTAAGGACTCCTACAAAACGTTCTGATACTCGCAGGTCCCCAAAGGCACGACGCAGTCTCAAGCCGTAGGATCCAGAAGGGTGTACACAAGGGAATCGACGCTATATATGGATCCTTGTTTGTCCACCATGTATGGGTCAAGTTTATCCAGATCCAGCTGGGTGTGCAGAGGATTGGAACCGAGACAACGTGTCCCATCCACTGATCGTATATTGTTTTGGTATCTTATCCTACTTCTCTGGGATTCAGTAGGGCGTTCAGGAGGGTTGAATGGGTGGTCAGCGATCGTCTCATGTCCTCGGCGTCGCTACATTCAGGAGGATTTAGGAGAACTCAGTAGGACCCCATCTTCGAGTCTGAATGTCAACGGCAACCATCCCCCCTCCACGAAACGGCAACGATCGTCATTTATATGATTACAGCTTATGTGTATGGAGGAGTGGAGCCTAATCTCTGGAACTGTCTGTGTCAGTTGTTGTATTTGATCGTGGGGCAGACGGGCATTATCGGATTAAGGGGGAGAATTGGAATCTACTCGCCAGCGTTCGTTCGTCAATATGACGAGCCGTGGTCTCTCTCTCTCTCTCTCATGAACACCATTAAACTCGCCGTCAAGTTTTAACATTCACAACACCCGACTCCAGCCGGCCATACGAGTGACTGGGCCCCCATGTCGACGGGGTCCTCCGCCCTCGTCCCACGCCCACATACCTGACACCATCAGCCGCCTCCGCCCTCTGACACCTCCCTCCATACCTGACTCACCCTCCGAGCCTCGCTAGGTCCCCACGCTCCCCTCTCGCAGCTCGGAAATCCACCGAAACTTAAGACTAAGTCGAAGCCCATCGTACACTTTCGAACGCCAAAGTCAATATTTGGGTCGCAAAGGGTTAAGACTCGCTTTTAAGTGATTTTTTTTCCCCCTAGGAGGGCGATGCCAGCTCTGGCAGTGACGTCCTGATTGATACCAGTCTTCAGGAGTATCAGGAGGCGCTGCAGGAGGAGGTAATGGCCTCCTTAAGGAGTGAAAGAAGGTTCTTCGTAGGAGTGCGTGTCATGCTTCCCAATGAAGGGATTCAGTCAGGCGCTGGAAGGAAGAAATGTGAGCCCTGGACTTTCAGGAATACTGCCAGACACTCAAGAGACCAGGAGGAGCGTTGCCGGGCGTCGGGAATGAGAGTGATCGCTGGTGGGTGAAGGTCGAAAGTTAAATTTCAGGAACACCTCGTCGCCCCAGACAACATATTTCAAACTTTCTGTTTGGGAGCCTGCGGGAGTGGTACGCCGCTGCATCATGGAGATAACCTAGCGCTTAAGGGAGAGATGGAAGGTTTGATTGAGGGGATTCTTAGAGCTTGAGGGAGAGACACAATGCTGGATTAGGGACGACCTGCCACTTGAGGGAGAGAGATGTACAATTGCTGGAGTAATGGACACCACCTGCCCCTCGAAGGAAGGGTACAATGCTAAATCTAAGACCCAGCCTAACACTTCAGGGTTATTCTTGAGACTTGATGTCTGAGGTCCCCTTCCTTGGCTCAAGCGGGACCAGTATAAAAACTAATTACTTTATTGCAACCCCAGGTCACACCGAATGCTCGGCCCTGTAATATACTGCTCCAGCACCGTGTGTTTACGCTGCCAAATTTAATACTGGGAAACCAAGGGAAAATTAGCGTGAAGGTAATGACCTGCAGGTCTCCGGTCTTAATGTCCTTACCACTGAAGACCTGCAGGTGGATGGCCACCTGGCAGTGTAAGCAAGGATGAATAACATTATAAACGTTAGTCCAATGAATGACTGTTATCAGCTGTCGTATTCTGATGTGTGTAGACTTGTGGATGAGTACGTGGTCGCGATGGGTTCATTCCTACCACCTTTCTCTCTCCCTCTCTGGTGGTAGGCAGCCACCGACCTGGGAGGCGTGCTAGCGTACCGGTACCACCCGCCTGGATATCGGGGAGGGGTTTGGTGGCGTGACGGCTGCGCGGTGAGCCAGCACTTCTGTTGCTGTCACGTGTCACTTCTTTAACCTCAAGCACATGTGGGCTGCTGGCATTCGGTCCACAAACATACACAAATACTCAATCTCACACGTAACACATGACAACACGTAACTCACACGACTCGTTCTTCGTCCCTCTACGTTCTTCTGCGGTTAGCGCTAAGCGATAGCCCCGCCTTTTAGCTTAATCTCGTCGTACGTGCTCCGAGAAAATTTTCCCTGTCTCTCCATGTCCCATTTGTTTCTTCACCTACCCGCTACGAGCAAGCTTAAAACTAAAAAGGAATGTCAGGACATTTTACTGAAGGCTGGAGTTCACTACAACCACAGGTGTGTGGGCTAGGGATCCATCCAGCCCTCATACGTCATATACCCAGACCCGGACCACTGGTCTCGCTCGGCCCAGCGGTCTCTAGAGGACGAGACTTCCGCAGTCTCTACCGGGGAACGTCGCTTTTCGCCAGCAGTACACGTGGCTGTCCATCAGATAACGCTATAGGGGGAGGGCTCCCTCGCCCTCACGTGAAGAATGAGCCCCTGACTCGCCTCTGTATCGTCAGGTGACCCAGATCTCTGCCATCTCCCCCCCCCCCCGGCTTGGCCTTAAGGACCTACCAATTATGATCAACAATAACGTATCTGCTGAAAGTCCGCGTCGAAACTACCTCGAAAAATATGCAGCTTGCGGCACAGAAGGTGTCAACAAGAGAGAGTAATCGCTGTGTATCTGAAGAGCAAAGACACACCCCATCCCACTGGGTGCCTTTCCAACCCCCCCAACCTCACACATACATAGCCAAGCCTTTCCCGTCATCGCCGGTTCCCGACGCTCTCGCAAGAGCTGCGTCGGCTGCATATCAACTTCTGGGCTCCTCGATGAGCCAATCCCGCGTCTGATACGTCGCGAAGCTCCGCCCATTCCCGGTCGTGTCGCTAATCGGACCGCATCTGCGTCGCTACGACACGCCCTCCGCACCCTGTCAATCAAGTGTGACTGGAAGAGAGCCGTAGCTGACCCGTCTCCTTCAAACCGACGCACTGTTACGTCTTTGTCGGGTCAATCCCTCCCTCCCTCTCTCACTCATCCAGTGGCTCGCTTTGTTAGCCGCCCAGTCATTCAGTATCTCATTCATTCATCCGGTCTATCACCCAGCAACCCGCTCGCTGATCAACCTACTGGTTCACCATATCATCAGTTCCGTCATCCAGATCATCTGGGGCGTGCACCATACGTCACTAAGGCCCGCCCCTTTCCCGCCAACCCGCCAATCGAACACGAGATGCATTAGCAAGTCCCGCCCTCTTCCTATCAAGTTGATGATGTTCTCGTTACAGTCTTTCAGCGCACCCTACACTCCCCCTAGCCCACTAGTTAGGTAAGCAATTGCCACACAGGCAGTCGCCCGACGTCCTAAACCACCGTTAGTCGAGAACGACCTCGTTAAACCTCTCGTGCCAATGTCTCTGGTGGGAGGAGGAGTCGAAACCCAGGCCATCTCCCAGCCCCCGTGCGACTGAGAGAGAGGAGAACATTAAGGACTAAACTTCTTGCCATCGTATATCTATATAATTTGGGTATCATAACTTCACCGCCTGGCCAATTATTCCTCCTAAAATGCTATAATTATTCCCCCCTCACGGCTATAATTAGGGGACGCGACTTCACTTTATCAAGGCAAGAACCACACGGCAACAAATCTTTCAGCTAGATCGTGAATTTTGCCGGCGCTCATTTGTCAGCCGCCGAGGGGGTGGTGTCAGCTGTCAGGAACAGCGGCGAGGGTGTCAAGTTCACCACGGGTGTCAGGAAGGACCGTCAAGCAAATGCGCCGAGCGGAGGTAGGAGGAAGGAAGAAGGGCCACGAGGAGGAGGAGGAGGAGGAGGAGGGATTCACTCGACAGAGGACGAGAGGGGAGGGAAAGGGGAGCATATATGGCTGGGGTATGAGCACGGGGTTAAGGGGAGGCAGGGGAAAGGGGGGACAGAGGAGGGAAGGAGGGACGGAAGACATGGGGAAAGGAGGAAGAGAAGGAGGAAGAGGAAGAAAGATCCGGGAGACTGACAGCGTGGCGCCTGGGAGGGACACAAGCGAAGGACAAAAACGTTTCGAGGAGTGAGACGCGAAACTGAAACTAGCAATTAGGCGATGCTTTTGAAGAAGAAACTGAGCAGAGGGTGAGAGTCTGTGTGTGTGTGTATGTGTGTGTGTGTGTGAGGAGTATATGAGGTAGATGACGTTATCGGGAGAGAGAGTGAGGCGAGGCACGAGGGTGCGACCCGAAGGTGGGGGGTGTGTGAGTGATAGGGTGTGAGGCGCGTGTATGGTGTGACCTTCGACCCGGGCAGCTGATAAGCGTGCGCATGAGCGTGTGTTGAGTGTGGCGAGGACCGTGTACCTGATAAGCAAGGGAAAGAGCATCAGTGTGTGTGTGTGTGTGTGTATGTGTCTGTCTGTCGGTCCGTCTGTCTGTCTGTGAATGTACTGGGGGGCCCGTTTGAGTGTGGATCTTTTAAAGGTATTTATTCTCTGTTGGTTAACTCTCGGATTCCAATGTTAGCTTTTTACTTTTGCAACATTCGTCTTAATATACACAGCTATACATGACTTCATTTCTAATTGAGGTATACCATACATATGTATAGCACATTACAGTCCAGGTATTAACGAACAGAAATCTTCAAGAAGTAAGGGACACAACATTCAAAAGGTGTATGAGAAGTGTATGTATACACCAGCTGAGGAAGGTTGGTATACCGGTGTTGCTGATGGATCCCCACAGCACTGTGGGTGCGGATCAGAAAGAATCAAGTGTGGATCAGTGTGGATGAGCAAGGATCGTTGTGGTTAACTGTCCAACAGTGTGCATCAACGTGGATCAGTGTGGATCAGCGAGAATCACCGGTTGATCACTGTGGACCACTGTGGATCAATGTGGATCCACGAGGATCAGGGAGAGGCGTCCGACTCCTCCCGGGCTGCCAGTAACGTTGCCTAATCATTCTAACAAACGTTTGTCTACTTCTTCCAACGTTTAGTTGTCGTCCACAGGAACGTTTCCTGAAGCCGGGTGGGTTTTGCCAGTGAGGCGGTGTGGCATAGCACTGTCTTGGGAACTCCTGAAAATACAGGCGCCTGATGTCTCAGCGGATCATACAGCGCACCTGGGAGAGATGTATTAATGAAACGACTCTGTGTACTGCATACGGTATACTGTATCTGACCTTCGTTTTAAGCTGTGTATTGGAGAGGTATGATTGGGGCTTGCTGTGTAGAGGCACAAAGGCAAACAATAGACCACAGGCAGACAGAGAACTTCAGACAAATGAAGACCCCGCAGACAAACAGAGACGCCCAAAGAGACCAAGATCCACAGGCAGAAACCCACAGAGAGAGAGAGAGAGACGCACACACTGACCCACTGACAGAGAGGGTAACCGATACCCAGCGACACACAAACACAGAGACCCACAGACAGGCAAAGACCGACAGAAAGACATATACAGACAGGCAAAGACCGACAGAAAGACATATACAGACAGATACATATATAGACAGAGACCCACAGATCCCGAGGTGCCAGTCCCCCCCCCCCCCCGGGGGGGGGGCCTCCCTATCAACAGGTACTATCGGACGCGCCCCATCTTCCCGCCCCGTCAGGTACATCGCCTCGCCCAACAAAGGTGAGACGGCCCGTCCACGACCACACGACAGGCGTGTGTTCCTGTCGTATTGTCCGTCGCGTGTGAGAGTGTAGGGGGTGGGGGGGCGTGAGGAGGTGTGGGGAGGCGCTCCAAGCTTCCTAATGTTCCCCCGGGGTAATGGTGATGGAGAGGACGCGAGTGATGGCTTGATAATGATGGAGTCCCTAGTGAAGGAGGACGTAGATGGAGGGCTTTGGGGGAGGGAGGGAGGGAGGAGGGCGTGGGGGACAGGAGAGAAGGAGGATAAGGTCCTGAGAATATGGAAGAGATGGAGGGTGGGTAGGGGGCGCCTCTTGGCCACCAAACAGAACCGAAAGAAAGGAATCCTTCGGAGAAAAGCCTTTAAGTAAAGATAATCGAGAAAAATCCCACCAGACGTCGTCGGATAGGAAGCCCTTGGGGGCGGGAAGTCCTCGACGGGAGGGGAGGGGAGGAGGTACCACAGAATCAGGACTCCGGAGGAGACGGCCGCCGCGGCGTCGAGGAGGCTCCAGGATCCTACTGGCTAGCTAAAGGATTTTAAACTCAATCCTTCAAAACCATTTGTGGCTCTTAGACCCCAACGCTTCTTCTCAAGACAACCTTCCTCCCTAGGATGATGAGAATGTCAAACGAAAATTATGCTACGGTGATACCAGGATGATTAGGATGATCTCCCGTCACTATTCGGATGATGACTGATGCTCTACTGCCTTCAGGATGATGGTGGTCATGAGAGACTTAACTCCAAGATGATGAGGATGAAGAAGACGATGAGTATGATAGTGATGGCCTGTTGATACATGGTTGCCAATGCAACAGTCAAGCAACAGGTCAATTCTTATTAATACCTAATTGTTTTACCCGCCTTAAAGACGAAACGTCAGGCACAAAAGAACAATGGTCACATTTGCACACGCCTAATCTCCAGCTGTCATGCACAATGAACCGGAACTAAACCTTACCATCCCACCCAGAGCCCCACAGTCTTTTACGCTTTTACCAAAACCATTTCATATCTTCTGGTTCGGCTTACTCACAGCACGTCGCTCCCCGTATACCACGCCGATCCGCTCCATCTCATTCACACGCCTCGCGCTCTCCCACTTCGTTCAAGGCTCCGAACCCCAAAGTCTCCCTCACTCTACCCATCCATCTCTTTCTTGCTCTCCCCATCCCACTTGCTCCCTCCACTCCTGACACACAGATCGTCTCAGTCTGTCTTTTCTCCCCACACGCTCGACCCGTACCGGCGTACTACCTTTGGTCGGCCCTTCCGATCAGACTGTGGCCACTACCACACTTTTCTCTTACGCTATCACTTCCTACACGATCAAGCTCGCCTCAGACCGAGCAACGTCCTCATGGGCGTTGCTTCCGTCACCACCCTATCACGCAAGCCAACAGCACAACACAACAGATCAACAAACAACCACGGAGTGGCAGCGCCACAACCCGACCCACGGAGCCGCCGCAACGCAAAACATAGCACCAGCCAGCCGCTCAACAGAGCAGCTACAAAGCCGAGATAATCCGTGTGAGCTGTGGTGATCCAACAGACGGGCTGACGCGCCGCCTCTGTTATCAACACAGCGGCTGAGGCCAAGAGGGCTGCAATCAGCTGACTGAGGAGCCGGTCAGCTGATGCATCAAAACAAAGAGATAGATGGAGGAGGAGGAGGAGGAGGAGGAGGAGGAGGAGGAGAAGGAGGAGGAGGAGGGGAAGGGACGGGGGCGGGTGTGATGGAGTCCTTGAGGACGCTTCTCTGAAGGCTGGATGGATGGCTGAACGTGTTTGTAAATAAAGACGGGAGATTTGTCAAGGAGCTAACTATCAAAGGTTGAAAGTGATGCAGCAATCGACGAGAGACAGACTGAATAGTAAAGGAAGGCATTCGGTGCTTCAGTAAAACAAGAGATAAAGCACATTCTGACACCGTAGTGGAACAAAAAGGAAGTTGGATGCGTGATATGGAACATGTGAAGAAACTACTAATAAACAGACTGAATAATGTAGAAACAGATTTATAGAGACGATAGAAAGAGAGAGACAGGTTGGCTGGGAGGGAAAGAGACATACAGCATAGCAGACGCACTTATAAACAGGTAGATATGTAGAGATACACATATAAAAAAATATAGCAGCCTACATGTGCCGTTAGCAGAGGAACGCGTTTCTACACACCACGCCGCCCGCCTGGCTCGCCCAAAGAAATGTCTCCAATTAAGCGGAAAATCGGTAATTGTAGAAGAGAGCCGAGGAGGGGGCCGAGTTTTCTTTTTTTATCTGGTCATGACATTCGCTTTGAAACGTCCGTGAAGCCAATAATGGGACTCCCGTGGCTCTGTGGCCACGCCGAGACACTTCACTTGTCACGTTTGCTCAACTCGAGAGCACTCGGAGTGCCGTCGAGTTGTACAACGTGCCTGCCTGCAGGAGGACGTGTGCCCTCTCTCTCCCCCCTTGGTGAAAGGGCGTGGAATGCTGGGCAGGCGTGGCCAGCGCTCTAAATCAAGGCGGATGGACGGACGCTTGTGGCTTGGGATGTTTGGACGACTTGTGCCCAACATTCGTCGCATGAGAGCTCGGACGAATATTTGATCTTATCTGCCGGTAAAATGGACGAATGAGAATAGACACGATTGTCTAAAATCATTCGTCACGTCGAAGGACGAATGAGAGACTTTACTAAATAATGAAACCAATGGCAAAACGCCTGTTTAAGCCTTGAAGCCAAGGGGTAAAACAGTAATTTTAAAGGGTGATTCTCACCTTAAGCACCTCGAGCCTTAAATCTGAAACTGAGGAACATCATGAGAAATATGAACCATTACGAGACGAGGATCAGCACATATAAAGGAACGACCCACCGTAGGAGGGCAAGGGTCGTGCCCAGCCACCCACACCAGAGGGGCCAGGTGCTGGTCGTAGCACCACCCCGCCCACCAGGGAAGTCGTGGCCACCTGTTCACCAGCGGGGTGGGGGTTGGGGGGGGGGAGCGACAGCAGACAAGTCGTAAGGGGAAGGGGGAGGGGGAGGGTGACGGCGGCGGCGGGCGGGCTGGCACAAGGACTATCAGTTGTCGTGGAGCAGCGCGGGAGGTCGCCGAGCTTGACGGGAAGTCGTGGCACAGACAGGACCCTCTCCTCCTGCTTAATAACTTCTCGAGAGGCTTTATATCAAGGTGACAACTGTAAGGACGCTGACAATATTTCCTCTCCCACTTGTACTGGCGCAGGGCAGATCATTGGGTATTTCCTCCCCTGCAGGTTCACTCGTGCTTTACTCACCCTGCTGAGGCGATGGGTGCTGAGTTAGCAGTGTTATGTGAGTAACAGTAGTATGGGTCTCTCTCTCTCTCTCTGTAGACGATCATATGCGCTGCCTTTGCCCTCGTCCTAATAACATCTAAACATTCCTATATCACGTCCGTCGGCACAATATAGAATATAGCTGTGGTACCCTCCCAGAATAGCGCCTCTCATAACTATGTTTATCTACGTACACGTCGTCCGCTGCTGGGGCCCTCCCTCCCCCCCACTTCCCCCCCTTTGCTCACGAGAATAGTTAGCCGGTATCGCTGGGTGGCGCAGGTGGCGGCGGCGTCGTCGGTGGAGGCTAATCGTGTTGGACAAGCGATACCGGAGACGGACTATATAATGAGGGAGTGATAGCGGGGGGGCGGGGGGGAGGGGGGAAGGCGGGCGTACGACCGTGAGGCTGATGCGAGGGCCAGACCTCATGGCTGTGGGGCAGGCAGGCAGGTAGGGGGGGGGGAAGAAGAGGGGAGGGGAAGGGGGGAGCTACGCCACTGTGGGCGATGATGGGGACGAGTGGCTAAGGGGGAGAGAGGGGACGGGGCGGGTCGTCCCCCTCAACGCCGTGAAGATGGGTTGCAGACCGTGGTTTGGTCTCTGCTAACAACCGTTAACCACGGTCGTAACGGACCATTAACAACCATCGTAACCACCGCGACGATCCTGTTGATTTACGGTTGTTCTGACGCACAATTAGGACCATTGGACGACATCGCAACCGTCGTAGTGATCCTGGTGATTACACGTAGTCGTCCTGACCTCCGGCGACGACCGTTAACCAGCATCGTAACCATCGTAACGACCTTGATAATCAGAACATCGTCTGGTCTGGGTGTAGACTACAATACAACTGGCTGTGTTGAGCATGACGAGTTTACTTTGGGAAAAGAATTCCATGCAAGTTTCTTAGTTTACAAAACCCAGGATCTCCGATTCTCATATACTAAAAAAGAGATCTATTTATCTATCTATCTATCTATCAATCTATCTATCCATACGTTTCTCCTGGACTCCACTCTCATTACGCCAAAAGATCCAATCGATTTCAAAATAGCCACAAGTAAGTTGGCTGGTGACCTCCAACCTGTTGCTCCGGACGGCGGCAACCCAGTCGTCTGCTGCGGTGCGTGTCGGAAATTAAAGGTCAGAGGTCACGGGGTCATTCATTACCGGCGGGCGTGGGTGAGCACCTCCGGCGGGCCGACGAGGCCCGGTTCGCGTAACGGCTCGTTACTCGGGCGGTTTAATGACGAGTTCCTTATAGATATTTGTGTGTGTGTGTGTGTGAGAGAGAGAGAGAGAGAGAGAGAGAGAGAGAGAGAGAGAGAGAGAGAGAGAGAGAG
>JAYMFT010005860.1:0-17132 GCA_038088735.1 Panulirus argus | reverse complement strand
TTTCTCAAAAATTTGTAAGTACTTTCCCTGTCTGTTTTCCCAATTTCTCAACTCTCTCTATATTTCAATTAGGGCCCTGCCTTGATGTGGACTTTTGTCCATGACTGAAGCCTTCAACATAAAAAAAAAAAAAAAAAAAAAGGTTCTGTACTCAGTGGAAAGCCAAAGTTCCAATGAAAAGAAAAAGAAAAAAAAAAAGTCTGCAAATCTGTGAAACAACACCCTGTACTGTAATCAACCAGAGCTCCATAGAAGTTCTGCAAGTAAAAGTCCTATGAGGGATCCTGAGGAATTCCCTTGGGTAGACATCCTTCAACTTGATTGCCCTGGTGCGTCATTGGTATGCTAGCAGAGGCATACAGACCTTAAGACTTAGGGCCTGCCTTTGCCTCCCCTTAAGGATAAAAGATGATCTCAGTTTATGTAAAAGTTGATTAATACACCAATGACAGATTCTATGTACTATTGATAGATTTTGTAAAGAAACAGTTCATGATGGATTACAGACATTGGCAAACTTGGTTTTCCCAGTATACTAACCATACACTAATTGAGGCAGCTTGAAACCCTCAGATCTGGTTACCCCTCCTCTGTTGATGACACAAGATTATGAAATGACCTCAAAAGCAACCATATGTCCAGCATACACATCAAACAACAACAGTGAAAAAGGATAACAGAAAAATGGTGGTAGGAAATAGAAAATACAGTGGAAGTAATCTTTTGACAAGGCTCAACATTGTCCACAGGTGAGTATGACATTCAGGACATACCTCATGTATGATCATCAAATCCCAGTTTTGTAAATATAGTACCTCCACTAATGACCAAAGAATCTATCCAAAGAAAAACTCAAAATTACAAAAAAAAATTACTGTAGATAAGGGGAACTAACATTTAAAATTGACATTACGAAAAACAAATGAACTATGACAGACTGCTGCTCCCATGCAATGTACTCATGATCACCATGCTAACCTGACCAAATGGGTGCATCACTATATGTCATTGAGCTCTTAAGGAAAAAAAGCTTCTTTCACGATGTGAAACACAGATGAAAGAAAAGAAGGCAGGTCTGTCATCTCTGCGATCCAGGAGCTATGGGCATGATTTGAAAATCTGCTAACAGCAATAGTCAGAAAAAGTGTGGCTTTTAACTTAGCAACAACTCACCACCATGATATTGTGTCACATTATATTACTACAAGGGTTGCTAAATGGTTGTTGGATCTCCAGGACTAAGTATTAGTCTTCCTTAAAGTTGGTGAATTCTCGTGAATACTTGCTGTTTTCGGGATGAAAAGTACTTTAACCCCCAGTGATTAAGTGTTCTCTCAGCTGCCTGTAGGATTCTGTCACAAAGCATTCTATAACTAATGACACGTGCAGACACTATTTAGGGCGAGTACCTAATTGAAGACATTTATGACGGGAAACATCTTAACCCATTCTCAGCATCCAAGTTGTATATGCCCCAATAACTTTTTGTTTACCAAAGCCTTACCCACAAGGCAAAGTACTGTATATGGCTATTAATGCTTACTTTGTCATCCCAAATAGTGCTAGCAGATGCTACAACCTACATTTTTTACATCTAGAAATGTTGAAGAAGTCTATACAAGATCTGCTTCCTCACATTATGTAATACTTTGTGAAGCTGTGACATATATTAACAACATAAATCCTTAGTGATCATATTTCTTTGCGACAAAAACCTTTCCAAAAATTCAAACACATCTCACTAAGTGTGTCTTTCAGAACTAGTGTAGGTATTTCATAAGTTAAAGGGTACAATGAACACATAGACAATGTTTTATCAGATTAAGTTGTATATCATTTCATTTACAATATTTGAGAGTATCCTGGACAAAGAGTGTACAATGGATACCTAGACTGCCACAGTGAAAGAGCTACTTGCAAGAAAGCTGACCAAACTTTGCTATTTATTTTGAATGCTACAATTATAACGTACTAATTTAGGATCTTTATCATGCGCTGGGTTGAATGAGCCAACTATAACATGGGTCTGTGAAAAATGCCATGACAAATTTGCAGCATCTATAACATAGGAAGGGTAAATGTGAGTGGAAATTCATCTGCAACTACAGATAACAAAACACAAAAATTATTGAAAATCAATGAAAAAGCTTTCATATTTGGAAAAATATGGGTGAAAAGATGAGATGAAGCATCCAAGGCAGTAAAAGAACAACAGACTGAGGCCTCTAAAACTGGGAAAAAGGAAAACTCAGTCATTTACAATACTGACTTGCCTAGAGAAAGAAAATAATTAATAAAGTTGCCAATGAAAACTTAGTCATACCAATCATTGATATCCCATATGGCTTACAAGTAAGATGGTTAATAGATCTACATGAAAAGAAGGTTAAGCAAGAGAACAGTATGTTAGGCTTCCAGCTTGTCACTATTTCACCTTCATGCCATGATGTCTAAAGACCTGAGTTAGATGCTGTATGGTCTCAGGGTCTCTCTGGACGAGTCTTAACTAGCCTCTTAGGTAGTGTGGTGGTAAAAGATGAAGAATCCTCATGGATGGAACTGTTCTATAACTCCCCATAATGAAATGTGCCATCAGATGTTCTTATAGCTCTATCCTTAGGTGAGATATAGTAACAAATGCACTAAAAAAGGTTAAGAAAGTATATTCATTCCATACAGAATATTTTCTTTTATGGATGAACTGCTGTTAGACATCACTTATCTTCTCATATATAAAAAAGTCATTATTCTCGGTGATAAAACAGAAGTTGAGAAATCCTAATATACCTATTCATAATGTACCAATGATCATATTCTGTCAAGAAGGTAAAGATATACAGCAAGACACATAAACCCTGTATAAAACATTTCCACAATAAACCTAATGATGCTTTTATATTGATCATTATCCTAATTCTCTCATACATTTAAGATATTACATAATACTTTCCTGTACAAGACAAAATAGTGACATCAGAGTGTATCTGAAGTTCTGACTGAAATTGCAAGACTGAAATGATCAATTGAAACTTAGGATCCCATCCATGTATTATGTACACAAAACATAAGCAATATTAATACATCTCTGCTGCTCTTTATTTCAAAACACACAATAAAGAGTTCTGATACATTCTCCTGGATCTAATGTACTGGTATGCCTGAACCTCATTTGAGGAATTACTGAGAGCTGAGTTGCACCCCACTGGAGGATTAATGATTCCTGCCCTCACTTGAATTCTCTGATGCGTTTTATTCCACTATTCATCAGTAGATGTCAATAGTAATCTACCCCATGGCTAAAAAAAATATCACGCATCTCAGTTACCCACTGATCAACAAAGAGTTCGCTAATGTCAGTTTGGTAGGATGTCAAATTTCCACACCTGCTATTGTAGCCATTTTTAAATGAAAAACATTTTCCCTTGTAGAGTGAATACATTTTTGATAAAGTTCTTCTTTCATCCATTCAGTAAATAAAGTTTTGCCTGTGTATATGGTGTGAGAATGCATTAATAATGCATGACTAGAAAATGGTGAGATTGAGACAAAACACAAGGTTAGAGCAGAGAATTTATCATAGACATTTTTGATACAAGGTCTTCTCCCAGCAAAGAGACTGTTTTGAAATATCTAGATTAGAGTCTTCTGTAACTTTGTGTTTTTCCACCACCTCATTATCTCCACATTTGTCATAATGGTTATTAGATATACATAAATAAAATATAAATAATGGCAAATATGTATGAAAAAGTATGAAATATGTAAATAATGTGCATATGATAAGCATATGATGTATGAAATCTCCCCTAGAAAAGAACATAAAGTATGTAATGTGTTAAGATATGAAATAACACCCAGGAAAAAATTATAAATCTTTTACTTACATAAATAAGGAGTATCTGTGATGCCAGCCAGGGCCCTCCCAACCACTCAACATGAATACTACTCTTTTGGGTATTTTCTTCAAAAATCTATAATACAAACATATTCTGCAAAGAAAAAGGAATCATTTTCTTTTTGTCCTGGGGAGCATCACTTCAGACAAACTGAACAGTTTAAGAGTTAATGGAAGCAGCAGATTACTTCCACATACTTATCATATATGTTATACCAAAACACATTTATGTATCTGTGCATTACATGCCAGCTAGAGAATGGATGTAAGTTAATGAGGCCATTTCTTTGTCTATTCTTAGTTCTAGGTTGTTAATATGGGAGAGTTTGAACAAATATATTAAAACTATATTTGTGTAAAAAAAGAGAATGTGGGAATGAATTAAAATATAATATGCAACAAGTAAATTATATTCAGAATATCTGGCGATGTTCTAAAACTCACATTGCAAAGTTCATAGATTTCCTAAAGATTGAAGTCAGCTCTTATGCTTTAACTTTTTTTTTCAAAATCACATATTTGGTAAATCGCCACTTATCCTTTCAGCTTTCCCAGGTTCTTCTCTTACTGTTTAGGACAAATATTTCTAAAACTGAGTGTCACCTTAACAGTGAATTGCACTTACTTGTCACATTATAATAAATAAATAATTTTTGGTATTTCAAATATCTAAGTCAAAGAATTTGTCAAGAGGAAGGGATTTGACATTGTAGAACAAAACAACAGACAATCAGAAGCACCAAGAAGAAACATTGCTTATTTTAAATTCCGTCAAACCCACAAGTATCAATACTTATACTGTGCAATATCACCTACCTAAGTGCTCAAGCACTGTTTACACTTTCCTAAAATTCATATATTTACTTTTTAAACTTTGTCACTGGGAAATATATCAAAAGAAAGCTCAAATCTTATTCGTTTTATTGCCACAAATTGTAGTACAAAATCATTATAAACACTATAATCATACATCATTGTAAGAAAATGTTTTTAGAAAATTATACAAAGATACATTCCAAGATTTTTCTTATTCATATGATACATGTATGTAAAACATGTACAGTTACAATAAGAAAAAATTTGACTAAGACCTACAAGAACGTAAGAACTAGTTAATGAATATGGTACTGAGATTTTAGAAAACCTTGAAGAAAGGCTCAACATATAATGCAACTTCATGGTCTTTTAATTTGAGTATCATTTCACTCCTAATGCACTTGCCCATAACTCTTTTGCCCATAGCAGAAAACACAGCAATCAGATATAAATAACTACTGTAGAAGTGAGGTTGACAAAAAATGTCTTTAAGGTAATATATCCACTACACAATTTAAAAATCATGTTGCACGAGCGACTGTTTAATTAATTTCTCTGATATAAGCCTTGTGAATTAAGTTACTCTTAGTTTCTTTTATCTTGCCATTTAAATAAAAAGTTTGAATAAATAGACAATATGTCCTCAATCAAGAAAGTGATATTGGTAAAGATTACACAGGACAAACATGGATCTGAGAGAATGGAGAATATACCTCATGACCCAAGAGGTACTGCTAACTATTAAACAAAAAATGAGCTATGAAAGTTTTCATTCTTGGTTGTGGCATCTAGACATGAAAACATTTATGCGGGCTATTCATCACATGTCAAACGGTAAGGCACAAGACATGCTGGGCACAGTAATTCTCATTTTCCTAGCAGTATAAAAAGTCTCAATAATTTGCCTTAAAGTGTTCAACTAAAGCTGTAACATTCTGCTGAAAGTATCCAAAGCTATATTCATCCAAAATATTCTTGGCATTTAGACTTGAGGTGGTGCAATAATTATCTGTGAAAGAAAAACTAGTTAGTACAGCTTGAAAAATCTGTTCAAAGTAGATATATAGTAACTGTGTGCCCCTTCCTCCCCTGAAAGATCTAAAAAATATACCTAAGGTATACATATGTAAGTAAGAAAGTACTCTAAGTACTGATGACAATCCAAGCATTACTGTTCCTGTGCAAAATTAAAGGTGCATGGAAATGTACACGAAAATTGAAAATTCATTTCTCTCTGATGCAGGAGAGATGTTCTATTGGATATCTGTAAGATATTAAGGTATTTTGCAGACCATTTACTTGAGAGTCATGAAGCTTATTCACATCCAAACTAAAACATGCTTTCTTTTGAGATCTCACTCCTAACCTCCTCCCCTAAGGATTAGTAACTATTCTCATATTTGATGGTATATCATTTCATATCTCTTGATTCCCGACCATTTTCATCAAATCATTGGTCTGTAGAATAAACAAACAACTCACATCAATTGGGCAAAAGGACTTAATATGAAATTAAGTAAGAAACTTATAAATATTGATGGAAAAAAAAAAATTATAGTATAAGAGTGGTGGAAAAATGGAATATAATGACTGAGGACACATAAATTCAAGAGGATGTATGATAGCAGAGAGTGTACAAGAAATGGGGCTCCATGAGTGTAAAACTCTCTCTCTGTTACAGTACATATAGGCAATTACAAATAGGGAATTAATTACCAAAGAGACAATATATTACCAATAAAATATTCTCCTAAATAATATCAGTACAGGTAGCATATTGAAAATTCTTGTTTCTAAAATCACTTAACTCAGAATCTATACTCCAGCAAATTCAAGATTGCTAACAACTTGGAGAGTGAATTTCTAGATTTGGCTTTTCTGTTTACTGTGCAAAGCCTCAGCCCATACCATGATTCTTGCTATATGACCATGGGCGTAAATCTCCATGCTTTCCTCATTTTTTCTGTAGTAATGATATCCAAAATGCATACATAAGATAATGCTGGATGCAGCACTGCAGAAAGGAAGCATATTGTTCTTACCATACAGCAGAAAGTTAGAATCTTACAAAACGTAATAAAATCGCATCAGTGCATTACCTGAGTGAGTCTTATGGTACAGGTAACATGACTATATATGATACATGATATGTCTATTAAATGTTTCGCACACAGTAGTACATATTGACTTACATATTGTACAGTTGTACAGACAAATAAGCTTCAGTACCTGCATCAGGTATAGAAACATTATTAAACTTACGATATATTCAGACCAAAATCTGTGGCTTATATTTCTAAAATTCATGAAAATCCTAAAATTCAAAATAAAACATTTTCATTTAACAAAGAGCTTGCAAACTACAGAATCTACATACTGTTCATAATCATCAGCTGAGAGTTACTCCTGCACTGGCATTTTGCACCTTCTCATATGTTTTCTTGTAACCATATGGAAAGTACCGGACCTGCATCTCTATCTCGGTGTTGGATTTAAGAATTTTCACTGCTTTGGCATGTTCAATGTCCTCAAAATCAGTTCCATTGACAGAGACAATTTGATCAGCTTCTCTCAATCCTAAACGTTCAGCTTCTGTATTGGGCATTACTTTGGAGAGAAATATTCCACAGAAATGTTCTTTGCCTCCTCGAATGTTAAACCCAAGCTGGTGAAAAATTAAGTGAGCAATTTTAGAATAGCATAATATTGGCAAGCTATTGAACAAAGAAATTCTTTACAAAGAAGCTGTAGTAAGTATTTACAACAATATTCATAATATAGCAATATATCAGTAAGGCAATGGACATACAATATTCATTAGTATCACAAGGTACACTTACAGCATCAGACACCTTTTCCCGCATGAGAGTGACAGTCCTTATCAAGAACAACTTCATGTCGTTGTTATAGTCTGGATGATGAGAACGCTGTCCAGAAAAGAGGAACATGTAACATCTTATTTCTTAGTAAGAATGCTTCTTAACACACTAAGGATCATAAAAGTAGAATCATGCATATACTGCATATGACTCTTGACATCTGCTTTACAATGTTTTCTCAGTGAATCATATGGCAGCCTCTTGAGTGAGATCATTACTACAAATGGCATAATGACAGAATAACCAGCCCTTAGCCTACTTTATCCAAAGATCATTGTCAGTTCTAAGTATCTCTGGAACCCAACTCCTCACGGTGTAAGACACACTGATATCCCTGTATGCAAATTATTGTAAAGAAACAAATTAAGTCATAATTACAATACCATCAGTCATCTGCATGTAGCAATATACTGTTTTCACAAATCTAGGCTTCCCTTGTAGTTTTCCCATACAGATAGGATGGTGATCTTCCTTGTAAAATGAAAAAAATAAACAAATCAACTTAAAATCAATACACTTTGTAAAAAAATTTTTCCTGGGTAGTAAGTGTATATTTCCTAATTCCTTATGTGTAAAAAGTAGAAAAAAAGGCTATTATTCCCTTCAAACTTTGCATTTGTGACCAGGACAGTGATATTTTGAAATTTACCTATTTCCAATTGGACAACAGGCAAATTTGCACATTTTTATTCATGTAAAGTCAGAAAAACAACAAAATATGAATCAAAATTAACATATATTTACACTAATGTTAAACAAAAGTGATCACAAAAGAATTAGAATGGAGTGGTTTTTCGAGATTTACGACTGTACTGTAAATCACTTTCACAAATCAGACCCCAAATATAATCTTCCATCATGTTCTCGTTATATGTTTCTTAGTAGCATTGTTCAAAGTCCTATATTTCCTTGCTCCTTTGCATATGCTCCCATGCCCTCCTTGAATTTATCAAGATGAGCATCAAGGGATATCCTGCAGCCCATTTTGCCGTAGTTCTTCACCACAGTCTCAACTGGCTCCACACAGTTTTCTGCCTTGTGATTGCCTAGGAAGCCTCGAACCACAGCAACAAAGCTGTGTCAAGCTGTTTTTCCTTCCTAATGAGCTTCTTGGGGAATTCCTTGCACTCCATGATCTTTATCTGTGGTCCAACAAAGGTACCAGCTTTGACCTTTGCCTCAGACAGCTTAGGGAAGAAGTCTTGAAGGTACTTTAAGGCTGCACACTCCTTATCTAGAGCTGTGACAAATTGCTTTATAAGGCCAAATTTTATGTGCAATGGTGGCATCAACCCCTTCCAGGGGTCCACCAGCAGCTCCCACTTGACTTTATTCATCCCCACAGAGAATTCGGTCTGATGTGGCCAGTACCGCCTGTGGTAGTGCGCCACGGCATCCCTGCTGTCCTAAAGGCAAAGATAGCAGAGAAACTTGATAAAACCGCCTTGGAGACCTCCTAACTGAACTCATCATACTTCAAGGTGTCTAGCAAGGTCTTGACATTGTTGTATTCTTCTTTGAGGTGCACCAAGTGAGCCAAGGGAAGATACAGGCACTTGTTCCCGTTATAGAGCAGCATGGTTTTGAGGCTCCTGGATGAGCTGTCAATAAAAAAGCACCACTCATTCAGGTTACAGGCAATTCAGATTGACTTGAAAAAATTGGCAATTCAGATTGACTTGAACAAATTGGTTACATTGTGGCAGAAGCAGAACCCATCATGATGTGTGAAGAAGCTGGCAAAACTTAGGTGACACTTTCTCTGATCTGCGATTTGCACACTTTCATCCAACAAGTTCAGCTGCTCGAGCCTAGACGTCAAAAGCTCGGTACTGGACTTTAGGAGACCAATATTTCTGATGTCGATGAGGTCTTTTTGATTGGAGTAGTGTGGGTTTCTCTTATCAGCTGCAACTCTGTATTTGTAATCTGGATCTACAACACCTTCCTCTCCCTCTGACTTGCTGCTCTGTTCTAACGAAGGCTCTTCTCTCTCCAGAGGAGTGGGTGAGGGAGGGGGGGCTCAGAACCATGTGGCACCGGGGCAATGGATGATGGAAGGTTCAGATATGCGATAGCAGGTGCACTCTTGCCGGTCCAACGTTTGGAAGGGTCCACCATGCAGAAGAAGCAATTGCATGAGTGGTCAGTGGGTTCCTGCCAAATTTTTAGGATAGTGATCTTCATGGTTTCCTTTTCCCCTGTGTACCATCCTGCAAAAGAACACTTTAAAATTGTGATTATGAAAAAAGAATTGTTTTTGCTTATAAATTTATTTTTTAAAATTGTAAAAAATTCTAAAAAATGTTATAACATAAAATTCCACCATCTAAATGAGCAACAATTGTCTATCTTACCTTCCAGAGTTTTTTCAGTGCTCACAGGTGAAATGAGGTGCCCAGAATTTGTCTTGATCCCCAACAGGCATGCCAAAATATGCCTTGTGGGCCTCGCACATCTAGTATACTTAACAGACTTATTCCCCTGTAATTGCCAAATACATCCTTAGCACCTCTTTCCTTGAATAAAGGAGCAATAATAGCTTCCACCCAAAACTCAGACACAACCTTCTGTTTCCATGCTAAATTACAGCATTTCAGCCGTAATCCCATCCACTCCAGAAGCCTTTCTAACCTTCAGCCTCATTATTGCCCTTCTTATCTCCCTTTTTTTAATTGGCCCCTGCACTTGTATCCTCTTCCTTCCATCCTCCATACCCATGCATGTAACAACTGCTGCCTCCCATTCTCCCACATTCATCAAAATACTCTTTCTATTTTCCCTTCACTTCCTCCTTTTGATTCAGCAATTCTACTTCCTTACTTCTCACATCAACATTTCCACTTTTACATCCATCTCTTTCCTTTTTCACTGCCTTTCAGTATAGTTTCTTATTATCCCAAAACTTTTCACTCAACATTCTTCCAAAATCTTCATCTAATCTTTCTTTTATTTAACATTCTTCTAAAATCTTCATCTACTCTTTCTTTGCTTTCCTCTATCAGCTTCTTAACATTCCACTTACATAGTTTGCATTCTTCCCTCCTCCTTTGCTGAATTTCCACTGGTATATTCCTATTGAGCGATCTACCATGTGCCTTTTTCTTCTCTTCCACAGCATTTCTAATCTCTTCTATCCACCATGCATTCCCCTTTTAATTCCTGTATCCCACTACCTTGTATCCAACTACTGATTCTACAACCCTTACTAGTACTTCTCTAAACATTTTAAACACCTGACTGCATTCCTACATTCACTGCACTTCCATCTAAGCTTTCAGTTACCTTCCTTTCATACCCCTCCCTGTATTTTACCTGATTCATCTTCTCACTTGCCAACACTTACCTCTCCATTCTTCCTTACAACATACCTTCACTTCTCCCTGACCCTCATCCTCACAAGAACCATGAAATGGTCAGAGTCTCCAAAGAATCCTCTCAAGACTCCAGCATCCAGCACAGCCTCTCTCAATCTTTCATCCATTGCCACAAAGTCAATCAAAGCCTTTTGCTCTACTCCTCCATCATTCCTCATCCATGTATATTTGTGGATCATCTTTTGCTGAAAAAAGGTGTTTACAAGGAATAAACCCCTCCCAGCACAAATATCCACAAGATAGCTTCCATTCAGGCACTCCACATTTGCCATCTATCTCACCAATTTCATCACATCCCACTTTCACATTCATATCACCTAAATATGACCAAGTTTCTCTCATTCTCCAAACCATTTATGCAGTCACTCAAATTTCTCAAGAAAAGCTTAATTTCATCCTTACTTCATACAGTCTTCATATTCACAGGAACATATACACATACCCATGCACATCAATCTTTCCTTTCACCCACACTAATCTTGATGCATTCCATCCATGCTCTGTAACACCCTTCCATACTCTTGGTGATACCAGAATTGCACATCTTTCTTTTCCTCTTCCCTGATAATTTTCACTTATTCCCATCCATACCACAACTCCTTCCATGCCCTCCCATAACTTGCATTCATAATTTCCATATTCACTGCACACATCCTGCCCAAGGATATGGGTTTCCCCAATCCCTAGCACATCCACACTACAACTTTTAAACCACTCCACAATCTCCCTCCTTTTACTCTCCCCAGTCATTCCATACAAATTCAGTGCCATCACCCTCAATTACTCATTTCATCATCATAAGCCAAAAAACAAAGTAAGAAAAAATCCATGCTCCCAAATCTCATTTCACTCTTAACACAGAACTATGACTGAAATATAACATCAGTGAAATTCTCTACTGATTGATGTGGTGTCATTGCCTTGAAAGAGTCACTTTAAATATACAAGGTAAGCCACTATCATCGCAAATAAGGTGAAGCAAGGAAACTTACAAGATTACTCATACTTAACCTACAGTGTACTCACCTCTGCCAGTGGCACCCAACGAGGTGCATACTCATAAGCAGGAAGTTCAACCATTGATGAGGGCTCCATTTATGACTAACAATAGAGCAAAATTACGTATCGTTCTAACAACTTTTAATCTTAACACGGGGTTGACCTCTTAACATTCTCTTCCTGTTTTATGTTGTCACACATTTGTTTTCAATTCATTTATTTATGATTACACCATATGTCATTTCTTAACAATTATTATTGTAAATTACTTTAGTGGTGTCCTCCAGGCTGGCTTAGGCCGTGGCAACAGTTGCAGTAGTTATCCCTATGTGGCCAGTTAGCATTTTCAACGGGGCTTTTAACATTTGTGCTGAGAGTCTGGTGTTCTAGTGTGGCCTGAGTTTTTGCTTTGTTGACGATACAGCAGATGAATACAAGTTTGAAGTACACCAACTTGCTTTGTTTATGTAAACACACAGGTGTCAACAATAACAAAACAAATGAAGGTGTTCGCATACAGATGAATCCGGCTTCATCCGGATTTTCATGAACGAACTAAAGGCAGTGATTCTTTTGTTGAAGTATAGCGGCAGGTGGATCGACTGATATAATTATTTTTTATTCTTTCATCGTCAGTTTATATCTGGATTTATTGACTATTCCTAAAAAAAATAAAGTGTTTGCAAATATTTAGATGCCGATATTAACTCTGATGGATGAAAAGATCGGTTCAAAGCTCGTGAGTCCAGCGGAATCGTCAGTGAGTTTTTACCCGGCTTTATATAAGTACAGTACAGGAAAAAATGTTGGGTTAATAGAGTCGAGCCAACAACACATCATTCCGGAACCTCTATCCACCTGCCTCACCTCCCTGCTAGCAACTTTTGATAACTGGATATCACCATTAGAGAAAGAATATAACATAAACACTATTTCTAGATCATCCAATTGCATTCGATACTGTGTTCACCACGAATGGTTGCTCCATAAACAGAGTATTACAGTGTTCATCTCAGAGAGAAATAAACTGATTTTAGAGCTATCCAACAACAAAAAGTTGGGTTTCTGTACATGGGCAAAACTCAGACAACTAAAGTAGACAGTGGAGTGCCACAGGGATCTGCTTTTGGGACCTACCTAGTTCTTAATTTATGTAAATGACTTACTTGAAGTTTTAGAATGCCATGTGAAGATGCTTGCAAATGAGAGCAGAACATCACAGATAATTTGCTACAGTTAGTAAATGGCGTTCTTTTTGTTAGGGGACATCAAAACAGCCGTTTGGGACCCCCTTAAGTGCATACTTTTGATGACCTTAAAGCAAGTCAGTCAATTTCTATTTCAATTTCACTTTTACCTGCCTTTGAGACTACAATAAAAGTATCATTATGTGATATTACCATTACAGAAAAATACACTGGTACAAAACCTGGGGGTTACCTGGCTGGTCTCCTGTTTTGCCCACCCCTTAGGCCACGCATATTACTTCAGGACGACTTGGACAAATTAATTAGCTGTTCGAGGGCTGGCTTTTGAAATCCCATATGGGAAAAAGGCATAAGGATGCACTTTATAAGAGGATAAGGGAAATAAAAAATTCTGTCCTCCCATTGCAGTATATCCTTCTTCGTCTTCACATTCATTGTATATGCTGAGCTTCAGTAACTAGATCACTAATGTTCAAATCTGTCGTCAGAAACTCCATCTCCTCCACACCTTTACTAATGTACAAGTGTAGGTGAACCTTCCGGCGGAACATGACGCTGAACTACTTGACTTGAGATGAAAAACCTCATGAGTGGCAATAGAGTTTGCAATGAATGTAGACGCCACCCATAATCATCTTAGGGTATATTACACACAGCAATCGTACATGTTGTTTGGGATGAACTCCCTGTTCGGCCAATTAGCGGTACGTCTGTGGTTGGTAGATTTATGGAAATCATCATTCGAGGCAAGACTCACTGTCATCTAGAAGATCGCATATTGATAAACGATTCTCAGCATTGCTTTCAACGAGACCGCTCATGTCTGACAAGTTCGCTTGATTTCTCTCTGATATGATTAACATGTATGACAAGATTAACGCAGATGACATCGCGTCTATCTACATTTTAAGAAAGTATTCAACAAATTCCTGTGTTAAAGACTTCTAGCTAGAATTGTCACATGTTATAGACGGTGTTGTGCTTCGGTGGACAGAAAATTGGTTGACTGGCTGTAAACATAGAGTAGCGATTAACAGTCAAGCCTCAAAATGGTTAGACGTAACAAGTGGCGTGCCACAGGGACCAGTCTTAGAACCAACTCTCTTTCTCACATATGTCACTGACACTGAAAATAGGCCACGTTGGAAGATATGAAAATTCGCGTACGATACTGAAAAGTGAAATGAATCGACAACGGAAATTGAGCGTCTACAACTTCAAAGTGTCAGGGAGTAAACGAATTTTAACATAGACAAATGTAAAATTTTACAGGACGGTAGGAAGAATGAGAGGGCAAGCTGCGATATGCTCTCTGCTGATCTACAATATTTGTCGATGACTTACTCGTACTTGTATCAGTAACTGATGACCTTAAGCCAAGACAGCAGTGCGCAAAAGCAGTAAGAGAGCAAACAAGATTCTTGGATTTATAAATAGGGCTTTAGTACTGAAGTATAGGGAAACAATCCTCGCTCTTAACAATTCACTTGTGCGTCCCCTTCTTAAATACTGTCTCCAGTTTTGGTCACTCGAGAAAAGACAGACAAAATGGAGAGAGCACAACGGGAAGTAACCAAAATGATTCCCGGACTGAAAAACAAAAGAAAAAAAAGACCTGGATATACAATTCAAATTTAGCTTAAAGAAGGAAGGGTTGTAAGATTATCTCATACAAGTGTTTCAAATTTCCAAATGCTTTGATAATCTCGATCTAATATGCTCGAGCCATCACTCGAAGTAATGGATATAAAACACGAGGGTAATTGTTTTAACTGGAATGCAATGAAGTCATTTTCCTTCAGCAGAATTTTTAATGTGGAATTAATATCAGGACCATAGATACGCTGAAAAATAGATTTGGTAGGTATTTCGCCTCGAGTCTACAACAGACACTGTTTGCACGTTCTTTGTTTCGCGAATAGTTTACGGATATTTCTCTCTGAATCATCTGTATGACTCTCTACTCTTCTGAACTCATGTACCGTCACAAACAGCCTCGTAAGGACCAAGTGGTCCGTTGTTGCTGCAATTCCTTTTTATCTCTGTATTATTTTCATACTGGGCCATGGAAGATATCCACTGTAGTGAGGGAGGGTCCAGGGGGCGAGTCGCAAGCAAGTTTCATGTTCCTAGCATTCAGCATTTGATTAATCCTCTGAGACACAGTGTTAGACGGACACGTCTGCCAGCTTCGAACAGTGAGTGGGCCAAAACCGTCCATGTAGAAGCGATGATGAGGGACGGGCACCATGTTCATCGCCTTAAGAAGGTTCATCTGGTTTGAGAGCTGAATGTAAGTGTTTACATTGGACACATATCGGGATACCAGATTGTTCAGGTTGGCGTAGGCAGGTGTGGGCATGTTCACTGTATTGAAGCAGATGTTAAACAAAGCTTCGTTGTCAACACAGAACACTTCGCCTGTGTTTTCGGAAAGTTGATGGAATGACGAGAGTGTGTTGTGAGGCTCATCCATATTATGATATACCTGAAACAGAGTGAAATGAGCTACTGAATTTTACGTATTTGTTTAGAACGTACGTATACACAAAATAGAAATTATACAACGCACCTTAAAGAGTATATCAACAGAAGGAGAGAAGGCATCGTTTTCAAACACCAAACATGAATATTTTACCTTTGGACGAGGCACGACAGATAATGTGTTTAGAACATTGTGTGGATATTCAATACGCATCGTAGAGAGGGATGTACCCAACCGTAAGCTGGTGTCACTGAAGAGAGTGTGTGTTGGCTGGAGAGCTTGTGGGCACTCGTGGTTCACACGCTCACTACGCACCACAGCAGACACCGAGTCGGCCAGCTCAGCGCCATCTATGTGTTGTACCCTGGCCCACTTGTTCCCGGTGCCTCTCAGACCTGCAGAGACGTAGTAAGCAGTAATGAAGAGTTGTCTCTCGCCACACGCAATAAATGCAGCCATTTCTAAGGTATTGTTTTTCAGTCAAATTAAGAAGGAACTACTGAGGCACCATCAGCATATTATGGGAAAGTATGATCCGTAAATAACTGAATGTTTATTTGAGTAATGATAAGAAGGAAATATACAGGTGGAAGATTCAGTTACTGGAGAGTTTTATAACATTAGAACTGATAACACCACCTTTGCTAAAAACAGTTGATTGGCTGTACATCCAAGATATACATACTGGACGTAAAGTTGTCTGAGAAGAGCTCTCCAAGAGTTCCAGCCCGGATGGAGTCTAGCGGGCTTGTCATACTGGACATAAAGTCGTCCAAAAAGAAGAGCTTTCCGAGAGTTCCAGCCAGCATGGAATTCAGTGGGCTTGGGTCCAGCTCCACTAAGACAGAACGAGGAACGTATCTGGAAGGATCAAGAAGATCCAGGGATCAAATGGGTCAGCAAAGGCAACGTGTCAGTGTTTTGCTCTATCTTCCATTGCGGGTGAAACAACGTAACAATTCTAGGATGGAGAGCTTAGCATGCTTCTGTCAAGTAAATCATAAATCCTGGTTAAATTGATTAAAATGTTTTTATTAGTTTCCGTTTTTCGTATGAAGCATATTAAGATGAAAAGTTTAAAAGTTTATTGGCAAGCTTTGCACCTGTGAACACGAATAAAAAGAACCCATAGAATTAATATAGGGAGGATAAAAGCGTAGAAATTCATGTTTCGGAATGTCTGTGGAAACAAACAAAATCATTCCCACATTGAGCCATCACCCATTCGGCTCTTTTGAATTTATGATTTCTTCCACTTTCTCAAACAGCCTCGAAGGGAGCCAGTGATCTGTTGCTGCTTGAATTCCTTTGTATTCATTTGCTTACCTTTGTCTTTCCTGCAGTAGCGTGAGGCCGATTTACCATGAGCACTAGGAGTGACTTGTTTTACGGGGTGTTTAAACATTTATATACAATCTTACGGTTGCTATTCATTCTAAGCTAAATATATTAAAGTTTTAGGTGTCATATATA
>JAYMFT010005849.1:0-17133 GCA_038088735.1 Panulirus argus | reverse complement strand
ATTCAGACGAAGGCAAGAAGTTTATTTCAGACTTTGAAGGAGCGCGCCGGAGAAGACTAGTCAAGAATTTGCAGCAAATACTGGCTGGTTCAAAAGATTTAAGAAAAGATTTCAGTTTCATAATGTACATGTGCCAAAAAAGATGTTCAATATTAAGAGATTGTAAGAAGGGTTATCTTTACTGAATAAACTTCTTGCACATTTTGAAGGAATGGGCCCAAACATCGAAAGATTTGCAAGACTGGAACGGAAGGCAAACGATTTGTTTCGTCCGTATCGTGAAATTTCGAGGAGAAGAAACTAACGATTTAGACAAAGCTCACCAAGTTTATGAAAAAAGGAATACTCAGGCTACCCCGCGAGCTGCCCCAGCTGACTCAGATGACAACACCGACGATCCACACCCTAGCTCTAATGACCAATATATTTTTTTTTGTTTGTTTTGTAACTAAAATGTTTCTTTTCTGCACCTGTATTTTGTATTTTTGTATGTTTTGCAAATATTAAACCAATTGTACTATGCTATATCGAGTTTGACTTAAACCTGATGAACATAATAACAATAAGATGATTCAAACTTGACGAACATAATAAAAAACAGAACTGTGTAGAATGTGTTGAAAGATGATAACTACTAAGACAGTGATGATACAATGGTTATAACAATAATGAGAAAAGAAAATGTTCATAAAATGTGACATAAAGATGATTATGATATCATTAAACTGTAATATACCTTAGGTAATTATAACATAGGTCGACTTACGAATGGTCTGTCGGAACCGATCGCAGTCGTAAGTCGACGACTACCTGTATACATATCATATACATACACATACACAAACATATATAGACATGTACGTAATCATACTTGCTCGCCTTCGTCCATTCCCGGTGCCTCCACGCCTCACAAAAAACAGCATCGCCACCCCCTGTGTCAGCAAGGTAGCGCCAGGAAACAGATGAAAAAAAGGCCACATTTGCTCACACACAGTCTCAAGCTGTCATGTGTAATGCACCGAAATGATACATCAGATATATATATCTGATATACCATTAGTAATTGATAGAACTGGAACTCTATAAACTACAAAGAAGAGAAACATAATTTATTATCTATTTATGGCAACAAACTGAAGATATAAAGAACAACTTGCTTGGCCTATGTTGTCAATACAAGGAAGAGACAGTAATTATGTCGGCAGTAGTACCTACCGAAGTGTATAAAAGATATTCAGTTAAAATACATGAGAAATCAGCAAGAAAGCTATTAAGTTTATTGAATGTACTACCAAGTAAAATATGAAACATACAGGGAATAATCAGAAAAAGATTTTAAAGAAACCTATATAACTAGTCAAAAACAGTTCAATATGAACAAAAGAATAACAATTATGTAATGTGCATGATGGGAGAAACAGCATCACCAGCACTTAAACAGTGGCCAACATTACATGATGAGTGCAATCGGATAGCAGCCAACATCAGTAGACCTTTCAGCTCTCATTTTTTCTTTTATGTATTTGGGAAAGATTATGGTATTAATCTACAATGGAGAGGTACCTTTACCTCTAAAAGGTAACACTGTGTAAAAGCAAAATCTTATCAAAAGAAGTCATTTATTAACAATTATTAGATCTAACCATACCTAGGTTTGATGAGATATATTATATCTCTAAACGTTCAATGGGATCAAAAATTATATGCAAATTCTGTAAGAATCATGAAATCAAATACACAGTAATTACCTAAATTTCAACTACAAAAATGTAAAGCTTTTCTTCTTCCCGCACAATGTTAGTGAAAACATCCACTCACTCAAAAAGTGACAACAATAATACTCATACAGTAATTATGGTATGACTTACATAGAATAACAAAATATGTCTGAATAAGATGAACAATTACTGAGGCAAAGAGCCAATGCAAATATAGCCATCAGAAATTAGCAATTATGAAGTTTATCTGTAACTTATCATCTATTAGACATTTGAAGAAACTGATACCTCTGTATACCCACTGTAACAAACACTTTTGAAAAGTATAAGCTTCAAGTCAGCTGAGATAATCACCAAATTATGGACAGAGCAAGAATTTTATTGTAAACCTTTTCAATCATGAGTATCTAAATGTTTAATGGGCTAACATACCAAAAGGACATGATACCATTTGTAACTTAAAAAACAAACTTTTTCAAAGGAAGAACACATATATTTTTTATGTTTTGCACATAATCACAGAAGGTAATTCACTATTGCAAGCTCAGTATCAAAAATGAGTATCCTTACTGACGACACCCTTTAATAACAAGTGATCTGTTTAAAGGCAATAAATCCTTTCTCAAAATCTAAAGTTCACAGCCTCTAAGGAAATAGAATAAAGGAGACAGTACAATAATCAGTACACTATCTGCACAAGGGTTCCCATGAAAGGTAGGGGTGCACATGAGAGGAATCTGTGTTCTGGCCATAAGGGAAACTGAGTCGAAGATATATGTGTGTGTGTGTGTGTGTGTGTAAGTGTGTGTGTGTGTGGGGGGGGGTACAGTCTGGAGTCTGTGAGAGGGAATGAGCATGGGAGATAGGAGTACTTCTAATGAAGAAGGAGGACCTGATGGAGTGTGTTAAAGCCTGTTAGGAAGTGAGCTCAGGACTGAATTGGAGTAGAATGAAAAGGGACTATGAGAGGTGGGTGTCTGTTAATGTTTGTGTATCTATCAACAAACAGAATGAAAATGATATGGATAATTTTTGGAAAGAGCTGAGAGAGTGTTTTGGCTGGTTAGATGCAAGGGAACATACCTGGGTGCTAGGGGATCCTAAAGCAAGAGTGGGTGAAGTGACTATTGAGGGTATTATTGGGGACTTGGGATCCTTTGGTGTAAATGAAAATGAGAAAGAACTTGTCAAATTATGAACAGAAATAAGAATGGAAATGAAAATATCAAAAAAAGTAAAAAAAAGAGCATATACATATGTATACTGAATGAATGGTTAGCAGTCAATGGGATGATTAGATTATGTGCTAACTGACAAGCATGTAGAAAAGTTGTTAAACATGAATGTGCTACGAAATGGCAGGTGCAATATCCAATTATTACTTAGTGAAGGCAAGTGTGAAAGTTTGTTGCAATTTTAGGGAAAGAAGAAATGATGTGTGCAAGAAGCAGTGAGAGTGAATGAGTTTAGTAAAATGGCCTGTGTGCTCAGATACTAAGAGAGACTAAGTGAACAGTGACACAGGATGAGAGTAAATTTTGAAAGGGAATGAAAGTGAAAAATATTTAGGGAAGCAATGCTTCCATATGTGGGTGAAGTGAGCATCCTGCAGGAGGTAAGATACATACATATAAGAAAGGGTTGTGATGAATTTAAAACTGCTAGTGAAACAGAAGAAAGGTGTATGGATGGGAGGAATGTAAATAATCATTAGAAGTACTAAGGAAGGTAGCAGGAGGTATAAAAAAGTGTGAGAGCTGAAAAAGTGAGTAAATTAGTGATGCAAAGCTAGCTAGCTAGAGTGAATAACAAAATGTTTTGGAAGAAGATAAACAGTGAAAGAAGAACAAATGAACAAATGGGAGTGATGGTGAAGAGAGCAGTTAGGGAAGTGGTAACAGGCATGGAAGGTGTGAAAAAGAGATTCACTGAGTATTTCAAAAGATTACTGAACGTGTTAGATGATGGTGGCAGATTGTGTGTATCTGGGACATAGTGGCATGTGAAGTGGGAAAACCTTTGTGAAAGGTAAGATCAAAAGAAAGGAAGCAGTGAAAAAGCTTTTTGTAAGAAGTGTGGCAAAGTAGAAGGAGTGGTTGGGATTGTAGATGAGATTCTAAAGAACAACAGTGTTGTTGATCTTGTGCTCACATTATTCAACATTTATATGACCTAAACTGAGGTGCCTAAGGATAGATAGAGTGTATGTGTAGAGTGCTTCTACATAGAAACAAGGGGGTAAAAGTGAATGTTTGAATTACAGAGGGATGAGTTTGTCAAACATATCAAACAAGATGGAAGGAAGAGTAATGAATGAAATAGTGGTGGTATGCGCAGAATGTGTGATTAGGAAGGGGCAGTTTGGTTTTAGGAGAGGTTGAGTATATGTGGACCAGGTGATTAAGAATATGCAAGAAATACTTGGAAAAAAGTGCTTTTAATTTCAAGATTCTGGACACACCTCCCAGACCTGGCTTTATCAAATACTGCAACACTCATGGTCTCATATCTAACCTTCCTTCTGTAGAACACCATTTATCCACTTCTTATTATCTTCCTGTCTGAAACCCAACTGTCCAAAGATGCCTCCCCTCCTCACTATTAGTCTATTAACTTTAATCTCTAGTACTGTTCTGCTCCAAGGGTTGCATTTGCAGCTACTGTAATAAAAAAACACCCACTGCTCACCTCATGGATTTTGATTTCTAACCTTAAAGACATCTGGCTCAAATTTTCTCTGCCCTCTATTAACTTTGCTGTTATGTTTCATGTAATTATCCCCAGTTCTTCCTACTATGTACAATTCTTTGACTACTTGGCTTCTGGCCACAAATCATTGCCTTCTTTACATCTATGGACTTATATCCTCTACACAGAGTTTTTCAGTGTGTACCACCAAGATTGGTTGGGCTTAACCTGAGATGACCTCACCAGAGCATAGGCCTTTTCTCTTCCCCTCCATAAAAATCTGGAACAGGTAAACATCCAACACTAGTTTCAACCAACATGACAGCTCTTCAAATAACCTCAATACTACATATATTATTTAACCCTCTTGTGTATGATTACACAATTTCTTCCTCTTAAGGTCCTCCTACCACAAACATATTTCCATCCATTTTAACCAGACATGCCCACACTCTATCCCACCTCAAAACACCAATTCCAACACTTTGGTAGGGCTCCGTGATAATCTGTGTCACTTCTTTACCAACTTTCCCTGGTATAGGTTTTGGTTCAATGGCTACGATTGTTCATGTTGTGCTGAATACACTGCAGAGACTTTCTTACCTGGGATGGAGTCCTACATCACATCTTCAACTCATTTTTTCCCCCAATCGTGGTTTGATCACTCCTGCTCTGATGCTTGTTGCATTAGAGACAGAGCATACTTGGCCATGAAACTCTTCCCTTTCCATGAAACCTATTCCACTTTCGTTTCAGCCCGTAATCACTGTAAAGCTTTTCTTTATCAAGTCAAGCACATCTTCATAAAGTGTGCTGACTTTGTTTCTTCTTTTGTTTTATTAACAAATCTTTCTGATCTTTGATCAAAAATGTCTGCAATATTGAACTTCTGTAATTTGACATTTCCTTTCTTCTACCCTGATCATCCTCCAACTGATAAAGCCACTCTATTTGGTGACTATTTCTCTCTAACTCAACTCTGGATGATTTGGTTTGTAATCCTATACCTTTGTCTCCCCCACTGAACCTATATAAGCCACCTCATATTCTCATGCACGTTTTTCCAAGTACTCTCTCAGCTCCTGGTGAGCATCACATATGGGCCTGATGGCATACTGTCAAGTCCTAAAGGAGCGTACATCTAATTCAGCTCTAATCCTTGCTTATCTGTTTCACTTCTGTCTAAAATCCAGATTTTTCTTTACTCATGGAAGCATGACTTGGTGCAGCCCATCCTTAAGAAAGGAGACCACTCTAACCCCTCCAACTATCGCACTACTGCTCTCTTTTCTACAAGCTCCAAATTCTTTGAAAGTTCTGTGTACTCTCATTATCTCAACACTTAGAATCCCTTTTCCTTCTTTCTGATCATCAATACTGAAATTGTATTCCTTAGTCTACTTATGATCTGTGTTACTTACCTCTGGTTCCACTCTCTCAAGATCTTGGTAATACTTTTGTTGTAGCCTTTGACATCTCCAAATCATTTGAAAGGATGTGCCTTAAGTGTTTGCTTTTTAAATTGTCTTTCTTGGGTTTTTCTGCTTCTCTCAGTTCTATAATACATAATTTCCTCTTTGGCCATCTCATTGCAGTAGCATTGATGGACAGACTTCCCCTTCATATCATATTAACAGTAGTGTTCCTCAGGGTTTTGTCCTATACCCTACTCTCAACAGATAATCTCTTTTCTTTTGAACCCTATTCACTCTTACACACTTCAACTGGCTGTTCCTCCCCTCCTTCTAATATTCATTCTGTTCATGGAATAAGCTAGGTGTGTGTGGATAGATACACAGAAGTAAACACATGGTACACATATACGAGTGTAAAACTGCTTAAAACACAAATCATAATCACTGAACATATTTCCTCCCTCAATTTGGACCTGTGCAACATCTCAAAATGGAGAAGCAGTAACTTGGTTATATTCAAAATTGCTAAAATATTATTTCTTAAGAATCATTTGTTTTCCTCTAGTCAGTTTCAAAAGTCGACAATTTAACCCTAACATAAACATATTGGGCATAACGATGTTCTCCACTCTAATCCAGAAACCCCATCTTGTTATCATTACATAGTGTGCCTCCCAAAAACTGGTGGTTCTCAGCATTTTTCTTGAAAGCAGCTATTTGAAATCTACACTGTATTTTATTAACCTTAATATGGAGTACTGCTCACATGTCTAGGCTGGCTCTTCCTCGATCTCTTCTAGCTACCACAGTGGAATCAAAAGCTAACTAATCATTTACATTAATTTTTGATATACTTGGGTGGCATTTCCCGCATTAGCTAGGTAGAGCCAGGAAACAGATGAAGAAAGACCCATCCATTCACATACACGTATATATTATCTTGGAGAGCAAAAATGGATATGTTTGAAGGAATAGTAGTTCCAATATGGTTGCGAGGCATGGGCTATAGATAGAGTTGTACGGAGGGTGGATGTATTGGATGCATCCCCTGCTTGGGGCTCCATGCTGAGCGGGCGGAGATAACGTCCGTTTCTGATTGTGGCCCTGCCGCTGCCGTCTAGCCGCACCAAGTATTGCCTTAGGGCAGTCAGCTCTGTTACCGTTCCTAACCGATCCTAACGCCCGTTAGCTGGGTTCTGAATGCGGGTTCGCTGTCCAGGTACGAAGGCCGCGAGGTTGTGAGCGAACTGGTCGTGCCGGAGTGAGATGTTTGCTGCTGATCAGTTTATGGCACGTTCCCTCTCACGTAACGTATTTTTCCCCATTGTTTGCTAATTAAGTAGAGGGAACTCTTCACCGGTACGGCGTCGCGTAATTGCTTGCCTGTTAATAGCTGGGCTTGGAATGCTTCTGAGTCTTGCAGGGGTGTGTTGAGATACTGCATTAGTGCTCTGGCGGTGGCAACGGCGTCCAGGGACCCTCCACGGGAGACGTTACCCCGTAGCAGCCTCTTGGCAGACTTGACGGCTTCTTCTGCGCGGCCAATGGACTGGGCATAGTGGGCAGAGGAGATTTTCAGGTTGACGCACCAAGTGTTGAAGAATTTTGTCGACTCATGACTGGTAAGGTTTGTGCCCCCGTCGCATGATAGCTCTTCGAGGATGCCAAATCTTCTGAACCATCTTCGGAACGATGTGACGAGGCGAGCGCTAGTGGCCTCCTCTGGCACGTGCTCTTCCTCTAACCAGCCTGTCAACCTGTCAGCGTAGGCTATTTAGGTGTTCCCGTGTAGTTGGAATAAATCCGCCACTACTTGCTGGAACGGGTACTGGGGTGGAGGGGTGGTTAAGAGCCTCTCAGTTGGCTGAGAAGGGGGTGCGTCTCGCACACCTGGCAGTGGCGTCGTTTTTGCTCCACTTCTGCATCTATACCCGGCCAGAACACCGACTGCCTGGCCCTGCGGAGTATGGTCTCTTCCTTGATGGCCGACGTGGAGGTTGTTGAGTACGGTGCGTCTAAGGGTGGCTAGGGTGACTAAGCGAGGGAATCTCTCGTCGCTGGTATACAGGACTATGTCGCCTTGGCATGATACGTGGTGTCGCATCCTGAAGTAAGGTCGTATGGCGGCCGGTTCCAAGTCCTTCCGATCGGCCCAGCCGTTGCTGGCCACGCATTCGTGAAGTAGCTGGTAATCCTCATCCTTGAGAGCTTCCTCCTCCACTTATCGTAGGCCTACTATGTGACCCACGTCATCCTCCGTGGCTTCCGCCGCCGCGGCGACCATGACGGCGCACACTGCTTCATCGTCGGCCTCGTCAGACTCTTCTGGTGCGCTCGCTAGGGCCGGGTAGCGTGAAAGCGCGTCTGCAGCACAGTTTTGCCCTTGACGTACTTGATGCGGAAGTTGTGCATAAGTGTCCTTTCCTTCAGGTTGAGAATGCGGGGATTATGAACATCTTTAAGTTCCTTGTCGCCGAAAATCTTTGTAAGGGCCCTGTGGTCCGTGATGAAGGTCAGTTTTCTGCAGCCGAGGAGGAATAGGCGGTCTTTTTTGAGACACCAGGCGATGGCGAGCGCTTCTCCCTCCAGTGTATTGTAGTTTTTCTCTGCGGCTGTGAGGTGCCGGCTGCCGCAAAGCACTAACTTCCATCCGCCCATGCAGCACATTGGAGCTTCCCGGGACACACACTGGCAGTATTGCTGCATGACGAGGAACCCGATCCCTTGGCGGCTGTAGTCTTTGAGCTCGATTGTGGGGCGTGAGGTGTCGTAGTATCGCAGCCCTTCCACCGCCAGACGCCCGATGGTTTCCTTCGCTGACCTGAAGATTGTGTCGAGAGTGTCGTCCCAATACACGGCCTTTCCGAAGAGTTTCTTCAGAAGTTCCCTGAAGGGCTCCATGATTAGTGCGACTGCCAGGAAGGGCGCTACCTGATTCACTAGGCCGAACCACGATCGTATGTCGTCCGCTTTGGCCAGCACGTGGCACGCCTCCCGCAACCCGGCCGCTTTGTCTGCGCCCTCGAATGTCTCACAGTAGCTTACTATTTAACTCACAGATTTAAGGCGGGGAAAACATCGTAGTAGGTCCGTTTTCATGCTGTGATCACAGAGCCCCATGACCACTTTTCTACTCAACATGTATTCTATCAGCGAATTGTCACAATCGGGGCAGCGAAAGTTGCATTCTCCCGCCATGACGCGGCACTGTGAAACATATATACCGACGCTATCCCCTGGCGTTTGGACATGCGTGAAAAAATCTGAACATGCCCCCACCTCGCACTGAGGCCCGATCACTACACTTCTCACTATGCCAGTTACCGCTGAAGTCGTAAGCTGTCTAAAATCCTGCCTGTTGATGCGGGCGTCGATGCACTGCTGGACTTTGCCGTTGCACAGTAGTCTCACATATGAGGCGACTAGTGGCGGGGCTCACCCAAGGGTGAGGCCGTAGTCCTCTACACTAACGGCCCACGCCTCGAATGCTGCCGGTGACATGCCCGCCGTCGCTGTCCTTGGCACTGACGGAGGCGCTGAGGGGTGCGGCGTGTGTGTGTTGCAGGCCACAGTCCTGGTGGAGGGGCCAGGGTATATGCTGCAGAATGCGGCTGTGCCAGAGTGAAACCAGCGCCGGTAGGGGTCTGCCCAAGGGCTCAGCTTGGGGGGTTGAAGTATGGCAAGCCATGCTCGCTATCGGTTATAACTTACTCTAAGGACGCTTGTTGCAGAGTTGGAGTTCCTTTACTGCCTCGTGGCCCCTCCATGAAGTCGTTACGAAACTGTGCCATGTTAGAGTTGAAGGTGGAACGAGAGGGAGCGCTTGAATAAGGAAATTTATTCAATGGCCGAGAAATACAATGATATCTTTATGGGGGCTAGTGGGTAACTGACGCCTCCGGGCCCCGACACTCCAAGGGAAAGAGTGCGTACCGCGTGGCGGTACTAACTCCTACAAGGAGTAATGCTACTACTTCCTTAACTTTTGTCCTCTCAAGCAGCTCCTGACTTCACTCCCAAGACATTTCCAAACCATTCTTCCCCTTTTCCCTTGAGCTTCGTTTCACTCAGAGCAAGAACATCCAGGTTTCTTTCATCAAACATACTACCTGTCTCCCCTTTCTTGGTTACATCCACACACATTCAGACACCCCAATCTGAGCCTTCAAGGAGGATGAGCACTACCCGCCTGACTCCTTCTGTTTCCTCTTTTAAAAATTACTCGCCTCCTATGACATGCAGGGAATATGTGGGAAGAATTCTTTCTCCTCTATCCCCTATATATATACACATATATAGTGAGGAGGAGATGGAGTGAGTATTTTGGGGATTGTTGAATATATTTTATAATAGAGTGGCAGATGTAGGGTGTTTTGGTTGGGGTGGTGTTCGAAGTGGGAGAGTCTGGGAGAGTGATTTAGTGAAAATAGAAGAGGTTAGTGAAAACCTTGTGTGAGATGAAATCTGGCAAGGCAACGGGATTGGATGGTATTGCAACTGAATGTACCAAGAAAGGGGGTGACTGTGTTGTTGACTGGTTGGTAAGGATATTCAGTGAATGAATGGATCATGGTGAAGTGCCTGAGAATTGGATGAATACATGTATAGTGCCACTGTACAAAGGCAAAGGGGATAAAGGTGAGTATTCAAACTACAAAGGCATAAGTTTGTTGAGTATTCCTGGAAAACTGTATGGGAGGGTATTGACTGAGAGGATGAATGCATGTACAGAGCATTTGATTGGGGAGGAGCAGTGTGGTTTTAGAAGTGGTACAGGATGCGTGGATCAGGTGTTTATTTTGAAGAATAAATGTCAGAAATACTTAGAAAAACAGATGGATTTGTATGTAGCATTCATGGATCTGGAGAAGGAATAAGATAGGGTTGATAGAGATTCTTTGTGGAAGGTTTTAAGAATGTATGGTGTGGAAGGCAAGCCTTTATAGCCAGTGAGAAGTTTTTATGAGGGGTGTAAGGCATGTGCACGAGGAGGAAGAGAGGAGAGAAATTGGTTCCCTATGAATGTCGGTCTGCAATAGGGGAGCGTGACGTCCTCATGGTAATTTAATTTGTTTATGGATGGGGTGGTTATGGAGGTAAATGTACGAGTTTTGGAAAGAGGGGCAAGTATGCAGTCTGTTGGGGATGAGAGGGCATGGAGAGTGAGTCAATTGTTGTTTGCTGATAATACATCACTGGTGGCTGATTCAAGTAAGAAACTGCAGAAGTTGGTGACTAAAAGTTCAGAGTAAATATGAATAAGAGCAAGGTTATTATATTCAGCAGGGTTGAGGGACAGGTTAATTGGGATTCAAGTTTGTATGGAGAAAAACTGGAAGAAGTGAAGTGTTTTAGATATCTGGGAGTAGATTTGACAGCAAATGGAACCATGAAAGCAGAAGTGTCATAGGGTGCAAGAGGGAGCAAAGGTTCTGGGAGCGATAAAGAATGTGTGGAAAGAGAGAATGTTATCTCATAGAGCAAAAATGGGTATGTTTGAAGGAATAGTAGTCCCAACTATAGCATATGGTTGCAAGGAATGGGCTATAGATAGGGTTGTATGGAGAAGGGTGGGTGGGTTGGAAATGAAATGTTTGGAGGTGGTATGATTAAATAAATAATGAACAGGTAAGAGAGATGTGTGGTAATATATAGGGTGTGGTTTACATGAGTTTACTTGGGTTTACATGAGAAAGACAGACAACATGAGGCATGATTGGCCCACGAATGGGTTGTCTGTTAAAAAAAAAGTTTAACGAGAAGAAAATGTAATTCCGCTCAGCAATTTTCTAAGCTCTCATGTTAGTCTTCTACTGTCACCATTACCACTGTCATTTACACAGTTAATTCCTGGTGTTTTTCTCAGAGTATACCTTAATTTATAATGCATTTGTCTAAACGAGTTTATTTGAAGGTATTTATAGTCTTAGCATTCATTATGTCTGATGGTAACTTATTCCAGTACTCAACAAACCTATAGGAAGAGAATCTTTTTCCCACGGCCATAATACATCTTTTAGCTTTGAGTTTTATTTCTTGGTAATCATATTTTCTTGTATTTTGAAAAGATGTATGTGATTTACGCTATCGAGCTTGTTGAAAATTTTGAACACCTGGATTAAGTCACTGCGACGTCTATGTTTTTTTATGGGAGAAGAGATCCAAATGTTTTAGCCTCTCTTCGTATGCCAGATTTCTTAGGGATGGCATCAATTTTGTCACTTGTCTCTGTACTTGCTCTTATTTTCCCTCATGTTTTTTATAGTTTGGGGACCAAAACTGAGCTGCACATTCAAGGTGTGATATCACTAGAGAATTATAAAGTGTGAGAATTGTTTCTGGTATCATTTAATCTATGTTCCTGGCTATGAAACCCAACATTTGATTGCGTTTTATACTTGCTGCTTAGCAATGTTTAGTATGCTTCAGATTGTTGCTAATGACAACACCAAGGTCCTTTTCTTCATTTACTTTAATTAGAGAGTTTCCGAACAGAGTGTAGTCGTGACATATATTCTTGTCTCCAAAGTGCGTAACTTTACACTTGTCTATATAAAACTTCATTTGCCATCTGTCTGACCACTCTGCTAGTAAGTTAAGACTTCTTTGAAATATTTCACAGTCCTGCCTGTTTACAGCTCTACCTCCTAGTTTAGTTTCATCAGCAACTTTGGAGATCTTAAATATGACACCAAATTCTAGGTCATTAATGCATATTATGAAAAGAATGGGGCCTAGGACCGACTCCTGTGGCACATCACTTGTTACGTCTAGCCAATCTGAGGCTTCGCTGTTTAATACTACACACTGCTTTCTTTCGGTACGCCAGTCTCTGATCCATATACAGAGTTCTTCACTGATTTCCTGTGCTTTGAGTCTATGTAAAAGTCTCTTGTGAGGTACTTTATCGAAAGCCTTTTGGAAATCTAAATATACTACATCAGACAGTACTTTTTCACCACAATTCTGATAAATAACATTAAAGAATTTTCATAAATTTGTCAGGCAGGATCTTCTACTATGAAAACCATGTTGGTTGTCTGATATGATTTTGTGATCCTCTAGAAAAGTGATAACCTTATCTCGTATTATTTTTTTCCATTTTATCAAACAATGATGTAAGGCTAATTGGGCGGTAGTTCAAGGCACACTTTTTGTCTCCTTTTTCATATATAGGAGTAACATTTGCTAGTTTCCAGTCAGTTGGCACCTGACCATCCTATACAGTTTTGTTGAATATTTTTGATGTGGGATATATCAGCACTCTCCTGACCTCTTTTAAAAATCTTGGAGCTAAGTTATCTGGGCTGCTGGATTTGTTAGAATTTAGTTGGTCCAAGTACTTATGCATTTCAGAGCTCTTTATTTCTCTAACCTTCAACTCTTCTTCATCAGATCCTTTGAAACATTTTCACTGGTTGTGGTATTCAAGATGTTTCTTCAGTTGTGAATACAGAGTTAAAAGAATATTTTGGTATCAGTAGTTAGTATGTCACATTTGTTTCATAATGGTCCTATTCCTTCTTTTACCAACTTCCTTTGTCTTGTATATTTGAAGAATTCCTTAGGATTCTTAACTTTCAAGGAAATTCTTTTTTCTTCCTCGCATTTATTCTGTCTTATGACCTTCTTACACTCTCTTTGGATTTTGATTAATTCTTGGGGATTTTCATTGGTTCCCATTAATTTGAATTTCTTATATGTTTTCCTCTTTTGGCAAATTAGTCTTTCTATTCTCCTATTCATCTATGATGGTTATGAAATGTTGCAAGTTCTCTTTGTAATTTGTGGAATATGTTTATTTTCAATCTCAAGCAGAGTGATTTTAGAATTATTCCACATTTTCTCTACTGTGTAAATGTCAAGAACTTTTGCCCAAATTGGTACTGCGAATTTCGTGCCTAATGTCTTCAAAATTTGCTTGCCTGTAATCTGGGATCAAGAGTTTGCTGTCATTTATTTCGTAATCTATATTTATCTCTGACTTTTGTCCGTGACTGGAGCCTTAAAACACACACACACACACACACACTAATCAAACTGTGATTGCTGTTTGACAAACAATTGCTTATCTTGCTAGAGACGAATAAGTTATGTCACTGGAGAGAACAAGATCAAGAATGTTTTTACCCCTAGTTGGATTTTTAACTAATTGTTCTAGAAAAGCATCTTCAATCAGTTCCATAAGCTTGTTCCTTCTTGGTCTCTAGTTAACGTGTTCCAGTTTATGTTTGGACTGTTGAAGTCTCCTACTAATATAACCTCTTTAATGTTTACTATAGTTTTTGTTTCATTGTATAGCATCTTATCGTCACCTTCTTTTTGCTTATGAGGTCTGTTAATAATCCCGAGCCAAGGTTTATTTTTGAACTTGTCGGTAATGTCAATATAAAGATAGTCGTAAATGTGTGTGTCTACTTTGCTTATCTTGATAGTACTTAGACTGTTATCAAAATAGATCAAAACTCCACCACCTACCCAGTTTAAGCGATCTTTAGTAAACAGTTTCTATCCAGGTATTGCTAACTCGGCGATTAAGTGTTTACTCTTAGATTTTACCCATGTTTCTGAGATTGCAATAATGTGCATTTTTTCAGTCACTGCACAGGGTATAAGTTTGTTGTGTTTCGTTATGATGCTCGGGGCATTTGACTTCTGGACTGAATTTACATCTTTTTTCACTGTCAGCATGCATGTTTGTATTAACATTGTTAATGTCTGCGTGTGCAGCAGTGGGAGAGTGACGGTTCCCCATCTGTTTTGCTTTCATGGCATTACTCTGACCCTCCCTGCACTGAACCCATCCAGGCTTGGTCCTAACAGTTAACTGAGAATTGACCTGTAGCTGCACTAACCTCTTACTTATACTGCCTGAGTTGTCCCCAACTGACCCTACTTGACCTTTCTTCACTAATTCCTCTACCTGCGATGGTTACCGCTAATCCCTGAGGATTCCTATCACCAAGGTCACATCCATCCTCTACTGCTACCTTTATAATGGTCAAACTGGATGCCTTGTTCCTCAGATCACTTTCACACACTTAGCTTACCCCCACACTGATCCTCCTCCCACAGCTACCCCCTTACCCTCCCCGACTCTCCTTGTTCCTTCGTTAGCTCGTCCGTGATTTGTTTTCCTGAGTAGTTTAACTCTATCAAGAGAAAAGGCCTAATGTTCTCATGATATACTCTGCCAAGGCAGGTTTTCCCCATTACATTTAAGTGAAGACCATCCCTAGCGTACAGAGATCTATCATGACAAAAATGGTCCCACAGGTCTATGTCTAACACAATATCCTCCTGCCTACAGAGAGCTTCGATTCTTCTGTTTATCCCCAGCATTCTGCTGAGGGCACAGGAATTGACGTCATACCTTGGCAGCAATTCCTACATCTTTCTCTAAACCTGCTAATAAGTTTCCTATACTTCACTAGTATTTCTTCCTATATCCTATTGAGAGAGCAGAAGAGGGTGTGCTGAAATGGTTTGAACATATGGAAAGAATGAGTGAAGAAAGACTGACGAAGAGGATATATGCCTCAGAGGTGGAGGGAACAAGGAGAGGCAGGAGATCAAACTGGAGGGTGAAAGGCATGCACGGAATAGAGTGAATTGGAACAATGTGGTATAATGGGGTCAATGTGCTGTCAATGGACTGAACCAGGCCATGTGAAACATCTGGGGTAAAGCATGGAAAGGTCCATGGGGCCTGGATGTGGATAGGAAGCCGAGGTTTCAGTGCATTACACATGACAGTCAGAGACTGAGTATCAGCGGATGTGGCCTTTTTCATCTGTTTCCTGATGCTACCTCGCTAACGCAGGGGGCGGCAATGCTGTTTCCAGTAGGGCGGGGTGGTGCCAGGAATGGATGAAGGCAAGCAGGTATGAAAATGTACATAAGTATATATGTATATGTACATATATACGTATATATCAATATGCATATCCCTGGGGATAGGGGATAAAGAATACTTCCCACATATTCCACTGCGAGTTGCAGAAGCAACTAAAGGGGACAGGAACGGGGTGCTGGAAACCCTCCCCTTCTTGTATTTCAATTTCTAAAAGGGGAAACAGAGGAAAGAGCCAGGTAGGCAGTGCTCATCCTCCTCGAAGGCTCAGATTGGGGTGACAGAATGTGTGTGGATGAAACCAAGATGAGAAGAAAGGAGAGATAGGTAGTATGTATGAGAAAAGAAACCTGGATGCTCTGGCTCTGAGTGAAATGAAGCTCAAGGGAAAAGGGGTAGAATGGTTTGAAAACGTAGTCAGAGGGAAGTCAGGGGTTGGTGAGAGGACAAGAGCTAAGAATGGAGTAGCATTACTCCTGAAGCAGGAATTCAGATTGGGGTGACAGAATGTGTGTGGATGAAACCAAGATGAGAAGAAAAGAGAGATAGGTAGTATGTATGAGAAAAGAAACCTGGATGCTCTGAGTGAAATGAAGCTCAAGGGAAAAGGGGAAGAATGGTTTCAAAACAGAGTCAGAGGGAAGTCAGGGGTTGGTGAGAGGACAAGAGCTAAGAATGGAGTAGCATTACTCCTGAAGCAGGAATTGTGAGAGTGTGTGATGGAGTGTAACAAAGTAAATTCCAGATTGATGTGGGTATAACTGAAAGTGGATGGTGAGAGATGGGTGATCATTAGAGCTTACGCACCTAGTCATGAGAAGAAGGATCTTAAGAGGCAAGTGTTCTGGAAGCAGCTGAGTGAGTGTGTCAGCAGTTTTGGTGCATGAGACTGGGTATTAGTGACGGTTGATTCAAATGCAAAGGTGAGTAATGTGACAGTTAAGGGTATAGTTGATGCACATGGGGTATTCAGTGTTGTGAATGGAAATGAAGAGCTCATGGATTTGAGTGCTGAAAAAAGACTGGTGATTGGGAATACCTGGTTTAAAAAGAGAGATATTCATAGGTATACATATGTGAGCAATATCAGATTATGTATTAATTGATAGGTGAGTAAAAGAGAGACTTTTGGATGTTAATTTGTTAAGAGAGGCAATTGGTGGATGTCTGATCATTATCTTGTGAAGGCAATGGTAAAGATTTGTATAGGTTTTCAAAAAAGAAGAGAGAATGTTAGGGAGAAGAGAGCAGTGAGAGTAAGTGAGCTTCGAAAGGAGACTTGTATGAAGAAATATCAGGAGAGACTTAGCGTAGAATGGCAAAAGGTGAGAGCAAGTGAAGTGAGGGGTGGGTGAGGAATGGGATGTATTCAGGGTAGCAGCGATGGCATGTGCAAGAGATGCATGTGGCATGAGAAAGGTGGGAGGTGGGCAGATTAGGAAGGGTAGTGAGTGGTGGG
>JAYMFT010005838.1:0-17134 GCA_038088735.1 Panulirus argus | reverse complement strand
AGAGAGATAGATAAAGAGAGAGAGAGATAGAGAGATAAATAGAGAGAGAGAGAGAGAGAGAGAGAGAGAGAGAGAGAGAGAGAGAGAGAGAGACCACACAGACCCCAAGGTCCAAGCGTGGTTGGTTTGGTCTTAACACTACTGAAAAACATACAGTCCCCTTAAAAGCAGCAGCAGCAGAAAAGAATAGCACAGCAAAGGCTCTTCCTCATCCTCCACTCCCTCCAGCAACACGCCGTACGGGAAACAGGTAACAGGAAGAAATACCTTGCAGAACTGATATGTCCGACGGAAATTCTGATCGGAGAGTGAGAATGTTTGTCATGCATCCCTTCACCAAAGACATGCGTCCCTTCACTTTTCGCTATAAAGTTTGAGCCCTAGCTTCATGACTTGCCAGGTTCTTACTACTCCTGACGTGGAAGGATCATACAACAATCCCTTCTTGTTCCTCAAGCAGGCAACAAGAACTGATGTTAATACGTTACCGCACTAAGGCCAGGGGGAGATCAGTGGGTGAGAAGGTAGCATAATATACTACTACTTTATAATGATTGGTTTTTAAGAAAATTATCCAATATCGGAGAGTGACAGGTGATAATCAAGCCTAATTTTGAACATACTGTGTTGCTCTGAATAACATGTTCTGGGATCTTATCCCATGCGTCGATAATGTCAGTGGTAGAGACAAATTTCGTGCAATGCGGATTAACTCGTTGACCTCTAAGACTTAGTCCATTCTCTCCCGCTGGTAAAGAGGTTTTCTATATCGACACTATTGAATCCTTTAAGTCTTAAAACATTCTATTAACTTGCACGTCATATTGTTAACAGTAAGATACTCGTAAATCCCAGACTATATATAATTTTTTGTATCTAGTAGACGAATTCATCATAAGGAAAGACTATGAACTTATGTAATGAACCAACTTATGTCATAATCTTCAACAGTACTGGCGTCTGGCAACCATCTTGTGTGACCTCTGCAACCCTTTTGCGCTGCCGCTCCAAGGATGGGTATCTGCCACACTCCCTATGGGTCTACCTCACGTACCCCTCCATGGGTGTAGCTCACGCTCACCTCATGGGTCTACCACACGGAAACCACAAGGGTCTATCTCACGCACTCCCCAAGGGTCTACAGCAAGCACATCCCATGGATCTACCTCAGGCACACCCCATGGGTCTACCTTACTCACATCCCCAAGGTCTACCAAACTCATACCCTACGGGTCTACCATACTCATACCCCATGGGTCTACCTTACTCACATCCTCAAGGTCTACCATACTCATACCCTATGGGTCTACCTTACTCATACCCTATGGGTCTACCTTACTCATACACTATGGGTCTACCTTACTAACAACTAACTGGCACAATTCAGGCCAGGACAGCGCTATACATATCTTGGTACGGTGTGTGCATGGAGCCTTAATTACTTACTTCCAGGCTCATAGCTGCTGTTCTCCAAGACGTATGATTACAACAGATGTATGATTACATGATTACAACACATGTTCTCTAAGACGTATGATTACAACACAAGTTCTCTAAGACGTATGATTACAACACATGTTCTACAAGATGTGTGATTACAACATAAGTTCTCCAAGACGTATGACTACAACACATGTTTTCCAAGACGTATGATATTAGCAGCTGTTCTCCAATACGCATGATAAGAGCAGCTGTTCTCGAAGACGCTTGATTACAACAGTTGTCCTCTAAGACGTATTATTACAATAACTGTTTTCTAAGACGTAATATCATTACAGCTGTTCTCAAATACGCATAATTAGAACAGCTGTTGTATAAAACGCATGACTACAACAGCTGTCGTCCAAGACGAATGATTACAGCAGCTGTTCTCCAAGACGTATGATTAGAAAAACTGTTGCCTTCACCGAGTACACAAAAACAAGGCACCATAGGTTCAGTGTAGATGATTTCTCATAACTGGATCATGCAGTCTGACACTTCATCATCTTCAGCAAGGTCAGCAAAAAGCATATGCCATAAAGGCACAGAAGGATATATAACCCATAATTTCCCCCCACAAGTTACACACTTCATAAAGGCAAAGAAATAACTCATACACAACCACTCTCCTTCATCAGAAATCGGAGAACATATCCAAACACAACAACACTATCACTAACCTCATCACTGAAAGACAAACCGAAAATTGGCAGTCTTTCCCTAGTCAATCACAAGACCCCAATGCAACCAAGTCTGGCGCACGTTACAGAAAATCCACTTTTATCGCAACAATCCAGCCCCAACGCACGAAGCACTCCTGACATTCCAATGAAATCCCTTCTCCCAGAGAACATAGAGACAGACATACGTATGAAACACATCCCAAAAACCACGCACAAACCAACCTCATTCCTAAACAGGAAAGTCATGAAAAACCTTCTCAAACTCCATCCAGAAACAAGTGCCCGCCCACCCTTCATTTCCATGATACAAGCAATGCATTTAAAACCTTAAAAAGAACTCTCTTGCTACAAGCCCTGACAATATATCAAACTTTAACATAAAACACTATGGCCCACTTGTAACTCAAGCAATTACAGATATCTTCAACTACTCCTGGGTGCATAAAATCCCTAACATCTAGAAACTTGCCGACATAATATCAATCCTAAAACCTACAAACCACCCAACTCACCCTCCTCCTACCGCCTTATGTCATTTTTATCCTTAGTATCCAGAGTCTGTGAAAAAAATGGTCGTTAAGAAAATCAAACAAAACATCCCATTTTCACCCTCACAACATGGCTTCAGACTCAACACTCTACCATCACGCTACCCATTAACCTTACACAACATATCTTAAATGGATTCAACAAACCACAGCCCCCACTCCCGCACAGTACTAGTGGCAACAGACGTCAACAAAGCATTTGACACTGTCTCACGACACTTCCTCACAAAATATATTCTTGACACCACCCTTCACAGCAATGACAAAAAAAAAAGGTTTCATAACTGACCGCTGTGCCAGAGTCACTCACAATGGTTTCATCTCTCAGACACTAATATTCTACAACTATAACTCACCAAGGAGGATTTTTTTTCTCCATCCCTCTTCAGTCTCTCCCTATACGACCTCCCATCATCTTAGTTCTTTCGAACACAGACCTCACAATCACATCACAACACCCTAATACCACGATAGCAACATCAAGCATGCAGTACGACATTGCACAACTGGAACAATGGCTCACCAAGAACAGAATGTCTGGATCTTTACAGAAGTCTTCAAACACTCTTTTAAACCCAGGCAGACACGAATCCAGTTCACACCCTCCAGTCGCCTTCAGTGGACAGTCTCTCCTACTGAACAAAACCCTAACCGTTCTAGGAATCACACACACACACAAACACACCTACACACCAGAAGCATTAACACAAAAGCAATATAAATGCCTCAGAAAACTAAGTGGCACCAGATCTGGACAAGAAAACGATTTCATCAAAATCTTAAACCGACAATTTATCCGCTTCACTTAAACTATGCCGCAACTTCCTGGTCTTCCATCCTCTCAAGAGCAAATACAACAAAGCTACAAACCACACAAATTAGTCCACTCAGAACAAGCACTATCTGCCTGGCAGCCACAAACACTCAAGAGATCCACATGGAAACAAAGATCCTCCCCATACAGTCCCATCTCAACAGCTCAGCCCTCAGTTCTATGAAACAGTATTCTATGCAACAACCTCTCCCACTGAAACGACTCTATAACCAAACACCAAGCCCCAAGCAGTCACAGAAAGCTTAGCCCGAACTGGCACTTCAGTAGCCTCAACTCAAAGATCCTACCGTCTCCAACAAATATAACGATAAAACACATACACACGGAAATAACCCGACAAACAGTAAACAGTCGATCTTCCAACTCGTTTTAAACTCCGGTCCACCAGACATACATCCATCAGAAACTACACTCCCCAGGCAAATACGAGTCACACTTTTCCGTATAAGCTTTGAACACAACCCACCACTACAACACTACAAGAACCGCTTCAGCATACCCCAAAACCCTTCATGCCCACAATGCAATTACCATAGACACCAAGTACTTCCTACTCAATCGCCCTCTATTCTCAGCGCCTAGACGCAACATACATCAGAACACTATGACCTGTGGTCCCTACCGGTGGACGCGTTCAGCTTCCTGAATGCTGTAGGAGTCTCATGAGGATAAAAAGGGACTCTTGGTACAGGAGGTAAGTATACATCCACTCATACACACCCAAAGAGACATACATGTGTGATCATTACACGAAAGTACACTTGGGAACCTATCGTACTTCATTACCCCGTGGATAAGAAGGAATTTAGTAACTATGTCATGCGCTCAATTGTGATCTTTTCCGCACATATACATATGATAAAAACTTCTCACTGCTTCTTGCAGTTTACCACCCACACCATATAGTCTTAAGACCTTCCACAACGCATCTCTATCAACCCTATCATATGCCTTCTCCAGATCTATAAATGAAACATACAAATCCTTTTGTTTTTCTAAGTATTTCTCATAGATATTCTTCAAAGCAAACATCTGATCCACATGTCCTCTGACACTTCTGAAACCACACTGCTCCTCCCAAATCCGATGCTCTGTACATGCCTTCACCCTCTCAAGCAATACCCTCCCATACAACTTATCAAGTAAACTCAACAAACTTATACCTCTGTAGTTTGAACACTCACCTTTATCCCCTTTGCCATTATACAGTGGCACTATACATGCATTCGGCCAGTCCTCAGGCACTTCACCATGATCCATACATACATTAGATATCCTTACCAACCGATCAACAACACAGTCATCTTCTCCTTTCTTAATAAATTCAACTGTAATACTATGACTCCCCAGCAGAATGCCAAAATTTCCAATGACACGAAATCAGGCAATAAATGCCAGCCATAGGAGGACTGACTAAATGAATCTGACTGTAGAGAAATGCAAAATCAGTAATGACCAACAATAATAAAAAACTACGTTTTATAAAGTCAAAATGTTTGTTTTCATAATTAGAAATATGAATTATAAAACACTCTGAATACCGCCCTGATCGAACCGTATATAAAATAAGTCATTCACTTCTATGCACGAGACTTGATCAAAGATGAAGAAAACACTACCGAATTCAAGTAAGAGCAGCAAAGAAAATTACATCACACAGAAACAAGCCTCACACGAGACTCACGCCTAAAATAATTCTTTCTAAAGATGTACACACTTAAGAGTAGATTTAACAGAAGTGGTCAAAATATTAAATAATCTCGAAAACATAACACGTAAGTTTCCTCATGTTAGAGATCCAACTACCAGAAATAACGGTATGAAATCAAAAGGAGGGTAATGTAAGGTAATGCAACGGGGGCAAAAAAAAAATTTAAGATAAAGACTGTGCAAAGAACATTGGTATAAACTATCAACAGATGTACTTAATACGAAGGCTCCCAGGACCTTCTAATCAATGAAGACAAATACTTCAGTGATATCTGTTATCAGTGGACAGGCCTGTCTCCACTGGGACGAACAGAAGCTATCAAATCATGAGATGCTTTTCTGTTTGTATGTTTCAGACTTGAGATCTACAGAGAAGCCCACTGCAGTTAGAACAGAGAACTCTTATTCACACTTTCCTAAAAAATTTCCCAGGAAGTATACATTCACCAGACTGTGTCCAGTTCCCCCTCGGCTCTTTACTTCGTGTTGGCTGGTGTGTCAGATGGGGTTCCTTCTCTTTCAGTATCCTGTTCCCACAACAGATAAGATTATGACCGTGGTTAACCTGGTCGTGAACCATCGGCTCTCCTGTCGTCTGCCCTTCCTGAGTGATCACTCTCGCTCTTTCTAGCGTCCCCTTATTTGACCGTCTCTTCACACCTTTTACTCCAACTGTCGTCTCTACGCACCCTCAGTCTTACTCTCGTCTCTGTTTCTCTCTCCCTCATTACACGGTCACTCCATCTCCCTGTTTCTAACTCCCCATCGGTTTGCTTTCTAGTACCAATGGACTCCTTAAATGTCCTCTCCCTCACCTGTCTTGCTCTCTGTATTTCTCTTTTTATATACAGCTCTATTCCTGTCTGTCTGTTCTTCTGCCTTCCCGCTTATAAGGCAAACGCCAATTATGCAACAGGCCCGCGTGGTAGGCCAGTCTCCTGGAACGGGCCAAGAGGGTGGGAAAGGGTGTGGAAAGAGGAGGTGGGAGAGGCAACAAGACCAGGTGGAAAGGCAAGAGGAGGTGGGGAGGAAAGAAAAGCTGGGAGGAAGCAAAGAGTGATGGTGAGGAGGCAGGAGGAGGAGTTGGTGGAGCCAGGAAGAGGAGGGGTGGCAGGAAGTGGAATTGGGAAGGCAGGAAGTGGATGTGGAGCGACGGAAAGAGCATGTGGGGAGACAAGAAGAGAAAGTAGAGAGGAAGAAGAGGAGGTGGGTAAGCAGGAAGAGGAACTAGAGGGACAGGTAGGAGAGGTGGAGATATGGGAGGTGGAAAGGAAGGAAGGGGAAGTGACGAGGCAGGACATTAAGGCGGAGATGCAGGAAGCGGTGGTGGGGAGGCTGGAAGAGGAGGTGGGGAGGAAGATTGTGGAGGTGGGGAGAAACAAAAATGAGGTAAGGAAAAGTGAGTTAACAAGTGGAAAATGGGAAGCAACAAGTGAAAGTGGGAAAACAGGAAGAGGTTGAAAATGTGGGATGAGGAGGTGTGGAAGCAGGGAACAGAGGAAGGGAGGCAGGAAGTGAGGGAGGGAAAGCAGGGGAAAAAAGAGGGAGTGGGGAAGGATGGCGCAGTGAGGAGGAAAGAAGAGGAAGATGAGAACAGGAAGAGGAGGGGAGGGAGTAGGGGAGGTTACGAGACGGGACGTGGCTATGGAGAGGCAGAATGAGGACGATGGGGGTGAGGAGGCAGGAAGTGGAGTTAGGGAGGCAAGAAGTGGAAGCTGGGAGGCAGGAAGAAGAGGAAAGAGCCATGAAGTGGGGGCAAAAAAGTCAGGAAGAGAAGAGAAAATGAGAAGGTAGAAGTGGCGAGCAAGGATTTGGGAGGCGGGAGGGAGGACTTTGAGGAGGGACGGCAGGCAGAGGTGGGGAGTTAAGAATATGAAGTGGGAAGGGGAGGTGGGGAATCAGGAGGGGTGGGGTGAGGAAGTAGGAAAAAGAAAGTGGATGGGAAAGATGAGAAAATAAGAAGATGGAGAGGCAGGAAGAGGAGGTGAGAAAGGAGGAATATAAGGCGAGGATGCTGAAAAAGGAAGTGGGGAGGCAGGAAGAAGACGTGTGTAGGAAGGAAGTGGAGGTACTCTGAAAAGAAGTGGAGGATGTGATAAGACCGCAAGCGAAGGTGTGGAGACAGGAAGTGGAAGTAGGGAGGCAGGTGGAGGATGTGGGAAGACAGAAAGAAGAGGAGGGAAGGCAAATAATAAAGGTGGTGGGCAGGAAGTGGATGTGGACAAGGGGGTACATGGGAAGGAGAGATAACAGGAGACCTGATGGTCCGTGACGAGGTTATCTGCGGTCATAATTCTATTTGTTCTGGAAACAGGATAGTAAAGCAGAAAATACCTCCCACCCACCACTCCCTCGGACTCAACAGCTCGGATGGAACACACGTAGCATGGAGACAGACAGTATCGTTAAGAAATTCTACAGGAAAGTGTAACCGGGAAGTTTGCCAACTCTAACTACACTCGGCCCCTCTGGGAAGGAGGCTCAAAACTGAAACAGAAAAAAGTTCGGCACTTAAAAATTACCTCATATTTTTTTCCCATCTAGCGACATGCCTATCTACTGATAGCAGATATCACTGAAGTACGAGTCTAGTTTTCATTTGAAGAAAGTAATTGTATTCGATCTTACTGACTACATATGGTGGTAATTCATTCGAGTGTTTTATGACTAAACGTGAAATTTTTTTGGCCATGTTTCTGTTACGTTTATACTTCAATTTCATACCATCATTTCTGGTCGAAGAAGATGGTGTGGTAGGAGTTGGAAGTGTGGCGACAGAAAGTGAAATTAAGGTGACAGGAAGGGCTGGGCAGGATGGGGATGGAGGAGGAGGAGGAAGGAAGACGGGGTGAAAGGAAGTGGAGGCGGAAAACAGGAAGTGGAGGTGAAAAAGCAGAAATTGAGATCGTGGGGAGGCATGAAGAGGTGGAAGGGAGAAATAGGAGGTGGGGAGGAAGAAAGCGAAGGTGGAAAGGCAGGAAGTGGAAATGGAGAAACAGGAAGTGAAGATGGGGAGGGGAAACACGAATGAAGAGAGAGGAAGGTGACAGGAGAAATGGGAAAAGGCAGAGAGAAATGAAAAACAACATGTTCACTAAATAATGATAAGGACCTTGGCTTAGACGGGGCGCTACGCCTCAGAGCGTCAAGGATCACTGATAAGCAACGACAGATAACAAAATAATAAAATTACGCACAAACATCAAGATAATCTTTGGGGGAGGATGGGAGGCAATGCTCACTTTGTCTGGCCTGCCTGCATCATGGTAATCTGGAGAGCGAGGTGGGCAGCGACCTTCCTTCCTCGCTTGCCTCGTGATTATCCGAGGAACGAGGGAGGGCAGCGGCCAGCTTACCTTACCTACCTCATGATTATGAGGGGAGGGTGGGGGGGGGGGAGGCCCAATCCCGGCGGCCCTGGCGTTTCCTAATCCTCCACAAAGCTCCTCCTTGCCTTCACTAGTTCTTCCTTCACGTCTGCACCAGACTTTTACATTCACCATTAATTGCTTCTCCAAATCGGTTACTTTTCCTCAGAATTAATGGTCCCTCACACACACACACACACACAGACGGTCCTCCGTAGCGCAGTGTTCAGCGTTACTGCCTATAAGTCAGCACGGGCCAGCCCGGGGTCTGACCCACATGGATTCGAATGCTAGGTGTGGCAGTCGGCCCATACCCAACCCAGCTGTTCATCCTTCCCTCGGAGCCGGTAGATATATGGGTACCTGGCTTAGGTGTGTGTGTGTGTGTGTGTGTGTGTGTGTGCATTCATACTTACGATGATAGACATGGTACTTACATACAAGGCCAAAAGACGGGGCCACACGAGTGTAAAACCCCGAACCCGTAACACATAAATAGTGATCATAACAGTAATTTTTTCTTGCATTAAATCTTATACCTACTGAGGCGAGCTGTACACCTGGTTTCCAGAAGTGATTCCCAGTGTGACCGGATGCAGTCCTACAACAGCAAGGCTTAAACGACGAAGGCAGAACAGACAAGTGGTAAGGCCCAGCACGACCCGCTGCAGTTTACCAGTCAGTCATGTGCAGCGGCGATAAGCCATAACCAGCCACACAAACCCGTCAGCTAACAGTGAAGTATCAATTTTAACCCCTTTCGAACGACGGTACGACCCTTGATAACGACGGTACGACCCTGAGTACGACAGTATGGCCCTTGATAACGACGGTACGACCCTTGAGTACGACGGTATGGCCCTTGATAACGACGGTACGACCCTTCATAACGACGGTATGACCCTAGAGCACGACGGTATGACCCTAGAGCACGACGGTACGACCCTTTGATATGATGGTCTAGCCAATGACATGACCCTGAAGTATAAGGTCAGAGGCCAGGCTATATTACACAAGGGATGAGCCAGTCCGCTACAGAAGCTGAATCCAGCAAATTTCATCACGATAATGGCAAGAGTAACAGTCCGACATAATCCTGCTGGATTCCTCACGAGACTCTCTCGGCTTATTTCAGTTTGACCTCAACTTGTGCGATCTCTCTGTAGTTTCATTTTTCTTTCTTCAGCGAGTCTGTTAACCCACGACTCCTCCTGGGCGCCGGAGGAACATGGCTACCAGCTGTGTTTATAAGTGACCTGGTCTTCGAGAAACCAGCTGAGCCATCAGCTGGTCATGTCACCATTAGGCAGTAGCTAGCACACTAATTCCATCTGATCCTTGTAATGTACACGCAGTTTCCGTCACCGATATGAAAGAGATGCGTACGGTGAATGAACTGGCTGGTGTCTGCCGTGTTTCTTGGCCATGATATCAGAAAGAGGATTCCGGGGCTTGACCCACGTGTGCTGGTCTACTACACCTACAGTGCCGAAGGCCGGTCATCTAACACACTTAAGCCTGATCTTTACTTTATGTTATATTTTGATAACTTGATACACAGACAGACAGAGACACCGACACACACACACACACACACACATATAGAGACAGACAGACACTGTGATTCAAGAGCGCTACCATCTCTACATTTCAAGTACCATCTTGCGGGTTCTTTAAAGAATCCAGAGAAAACAGTAAAGCTACGCAGGTTTCTCGTGGTGTATGGCAATATGCACGTACTCGTACATCATGTACACCAGCAAGGACGGTCCAGCTGCCTCACTGAGGATGATGTATCCGACATCAGCCTGTATATAGACCTTCCCAGGTACTGTCACACTCCCCACGCAACCTCAAACGCTATATCTTTTCCTGGTCCGACCAAGGGTCCGTAGGTCTTGGTTCGACCTAGGGTCCGTATATACGTCTTGATCCAGCTAAGGGTCCGTATATACGTCTTGATCCGACTGAGGGTCCGTAAATACGTCTTGGTCCGATCGAGAGTGTGTAAGTCTTGCGAAAGGCGAGAAGAGTGGAAGTGGTGGCCAGGGGAAGGGAGGGGAGAGAGAGCAGGAGACTGGAGATGATACGTCAGACGGGGAGGGACGGGGTTCGACAACTGCATCGTCCCCTCCCGGGCCCTAATTCACCTCTTCCATCAGCTGATGTGTCCTCGTTACATCCGTCCCATTACGTAACCTCAGCCATCCTATCCCCTCACGTAACCTCCTTACTTCAGTCTAATCACGTAACCTCACCAATCCCGTCCCCACAACATCCTGCCAGTCGCATAACATCACCAATCTTGACCCCGCAACATCCTGCCAGTCACGTAACCTCACCAATCCCGTCCCCTCAATATCCTGCTTCAGTTCGAGGTCCTCCCTTATGGGGCGACATGGCATCTTCCTATCAGCCTGTGTGACTGATAACCTCAATAACATTATCTGCAGGGCGCCGCCTCTTGCTCAGATAAGGACTGAACTCTGCGTCTCAAAGGGCTGGATGATCGGTACAGTTCCTTGACATAGGTCGCGCCACAGCTGCTGAATCTAGTCTTGCTTATGTTCAATATCTTTATTATTAATATCATCATCATCATTATCATTACTATTAATAATAATAATAAGTATAATAATAATACTCTGGAATATCTAACCACTTGAGCACGACGGCACGAGCCTTAGGTATGATGGTCAGGATTGCAATCTGGCCTTCTTGGGACAAGTCGAGGTAAAGCCACTATATCCAAGGGTTCTGCCGTGGTGCTCAGGGGGTTCAGAAATAAGTTCAGTGTGAAAATCGTTTATCGCACGACACTATCAGCCGTCGACGAAAAGCGCAGGGAAAGATCTGCTCCTGATCTAAGGACAAAGATTTAAGTCTACTCCTAAACTAAGGGTAAGGGTTATTTTCTGCCCCTAAACCACAGGAAAGGGTTACCTTCTGCCCCTAAATCAACCCTGGGCAAGGGTTATCCCTGAGAACACTTCAAGTGCGGACCCTAAAATACAAGACAAATATTATCAGCATCCCACAGGATGACTGCTGTAGGAGAGAGACCTCTCGGTCGGTCACAGGGTTTCTCCCCGGTGTGACGCCGCCACGTCAATACTGGCTATAATACGGGACTTTCACCTTCACCCTGAGGGAGGCGGTGACGGAGGCGTCAACATGTAGTACCTTACCACAACATACGGCCAACATTCACTGGAAAGGTTGTGTATTAACTCTTCCTTGCCAGGGGGCGGCCCGGGCCACACATACCTCTTGGCTGGCAGGGGGCTCTGGCCCACCTGAGGAATCTTCTGCACAGTACAAATGGTAATAGTAATAATAATCATTATAGTAATAGTAATATCTATAACAGGAGAACATCGACACAATTCTAAGTCTTACGAAGCCAGGCAACTATAATCTCTCTTTATCTCTCCACGTTCTTTGTTGTGAGGAGACGTGCGAGATTCACAAGAAGTCGGGAAGATTTACAGGGGGATTGGGAATATGGTGGGCGGGAGGAGCAGGAAGGAGGAGAGGCAGTGCATGGTAAGGACAGATAACAAAAGACATGATGGTCTATGACGAGGTTACCTGCAGGAGGACAGCAAGGGTGTCCTACCGTCCGACTCTATAGCTGGAGAGAGAATAGTGAGGCAGGGTACACCTCTCCACCCACCACTACCTCCCGTACAACAACTAAGGTGCGCCATGTAGTGTGGGAAGACCACACTCACATAGATTACGAAAAGGATTAGGGGAAAATGTTATGGCGGTAGCCGGCTTGACACATTGATCCCGTGGGACGCTGCCCCATTAAACATAACTAGATTTCCATATCAGCTGGTGCGCCATCCACGCGCGCGCACAATTTCCTTTACTCTGCGATTTAACTCAAAGTACTGCGTGTACTTTTTTATCTAAATCTCCCTTGTAAGTCTAAGTATACATTATCAGTTTCAGTTTTCAGTACTTTATTCCTTCATAGAGGAATCGGGATCCTAGTGCTGCCACTAGGTACCCTATATATACAGAATCTGAAATATCTGAGAATACTTATCAATGTAATCACATATATGACAAATGCAATTTGTTGTCAGACATTATTTCATTATTACTGAAGCCATACTGATTTTCACTTACTCTATTACCATCTAAAACTAACCAGTTTTATCCCTGATAAGTAATTCCAACGTCTTACCCAAAACCAAAGTAAGATTGAAAGATCGTTACACTGAGTCGCTTTTTTAAATGATATTGCACTCACACCTTCCAGTCATTCAAGCTTTGTCTTCTCGTGGCGTCGTATCTGATACCGGTATTAAAATAATGCTGTCTGTTGCCTTACCAGCACTTCTTTGAATATTCTGGGAAAGATATCGTCAGGACCACTTGGCATAATCAGATTTAATCATTCTAGATATTTTTCTGCATCATGCAAGTCTAATAAAAGTTCTAATCCTCTTTTACATTAGAACAATTGTTACCGGGTTTTCCTTCATGCTAATCCTGCTGTTCTTCATAAAATGTCTTTTTCATCTTGCATTCATTTAATCATCCAGCGGACTGTTCCAGCTACAGTTCCAGGATACATTCCTTTTACTTCTGATTAAATCTTCCATTTGTTTAAGTCATCCAGCCTGATAGTTCTTTTTCAGTATCTTTCTTCTTGTTTCCAGGAACATTATCTCTCTCAAGGAGAACTATAATATTTATGATGTTACTTTACATCACATTATTGCAACTTGTATGAACATCTAAAGGCTTGATCCACTTTATCAATCACACGAGGCGTCTCATCAAAGTTATTCAGCTTAAAATTTGGTGTCATCTTGTCATTAAGATTTAAGGGGACATCAATAGCGAGTCTAATGATATCGTCGGCACTGTTATCTCACGTTTCCCCGACCTCAGAGGCACCCGTCCTCTCTGTAATAAGGACAAGATCTGAAGTATCGTTACCTCGCCGTGGGTCATGAATTATTGGGTCTAATAATCAATCTTCTATTTAGTCAATTAATTTCTCTCCCTCGCGGTCTTCTTTCACGATATCCCAGTTACTGCTGCTGGGCTCGATATAACCTGCAGCTCTTATTCCCATGCTATTTTTGTTAAGACTTAACTTCACTGTGTAAAATTTGGTCGTCTTCTTCATCAGTTCGTTATACAGAAGGTCAAATGCGTCGACGTCACTTGTTTTAGACTCACTGACGTCAAGCGTAATCCCCCACATGCCTTATGTTATCTATATGTAGTGAAAACTCTTTATCCTGGCGGACAGCCTCATGCCCTTATCCTGAATAGCTCTCCCTTGGGATGGGTATAACTCACGCCATATATCTGGGTGTACGGGCGAACGGTGCACTGTCTCCAAAACTGGAGGTAAACCGTCTTATGAAACCCTGTTCCAGACTGCTTGTTCCGGTTACCGACATAGGTAGGGGGAGTGGGAGTCACTGGAGCGACTGACCTGTTGATCGTATCAACTATGATCGCCCAGCTTGACTTCACCTTACTGCCCGGCAGAAAAACTACTGAAATGGTACAACTTACAATTGCCACAATATTCTTTTTTTTCTCTTCTTAATGGACTGAGGCTAACTATTTATATCAGAACTCTGTCTGTCTTCCTTTCGGGACCAAATAATACAATATATAGCATATACGACTGCGGTGGCCGTAGTGAGAAATTCTGCTGATGACCCTCTTCAAATGACGGATCCCGCTGCTAATTACTGACGGAATTCCGTACTTGAGAGCTTGGCTTGGCACAGTCTTTAAGAGACGTAAACACCTAAAACCTTCCTCCTCACATTGTGCCATTAGGTTCAGGGTTTCTGAACCTATTATCTACCACGTACACTTCTTACATTACCGGTTGTATTCACGTACCCTTGAAAGAATGACTTCTCAGAAAATATGAGAATGACGTAAAGTAAGGTTCATAACAGTACTGTGTTCCGGATGATACCCTTGCCAAACGGACTCGCTATCTTGTGTGTCCGCCACAGGTAATGGGTTGAACCTGTGTCCTTCCTGTAGATCCCTGTCCACGTGGGGATCTCGCAAGAACGAACTCGCTGATGCTTTAGCGAGAACTGGTCCAGAGAAAAAATGCTACAGCTAACTGCGTGTCCTCCTTGTCTCACGCCACCCGGGGATACCTAACTCTGCCTGGGGGATGATGGGACACCTCCCAATTGGCACAAGACGATGAAGTTTAACTAATCCATCTAATGTGAAAGTGGGAGAGGATCTCGAGCCAAACATGTTATGGCTGATAAAGCGAGTCTATGGGTTTACTCCCTGTGTCCCTCCCTCCCCTCCCTACAATACAGCCTCGTGCACTACCTTACCTGCCCTTACACACAACGGTATAAAGCTGTCTGTTGGAAAAAGAGGAAACCATCTGAGGATGACTCTTGCCTGTTGAATACCTTTGCTTCATTCTTCATAAATAATATTGATGACGTTGTTACTCGCTCTCCTATTTTTTTTTTTTTAGGCTTCGGCAAAGTTTCCGTATTACGTCATATTCTTCATTCACTGTGAAACAAGTTGAAATGGGCATTTCGTACCAGGGAAATAGGTAAATAACACCTAAATCCTGTTCCTCATCTGGATGAAATGTTAAGCTACACTAAACCGGTATCGATAATTCTGCAGATAAATCATCATCTGCAGTATTGACCCAGGTTTCTTTCGTTGTTATAACATCTGGCTTCCCTGAGAGTACGCGAGATCTTAGTCAATTTCACTTTTGGTTCATTCCATTTCTCTGGCGCCGGTTTGGAAAACTTTGGTCAGGCAGCGAACGGCAAGGATCTTTGGATAAAGTTCTCTGGATCCGAGGAATCCCTTTAAACGTACCTCTGACCCGTCCCCCGCGGCTTCTTCGACCTCTCCTGACCCGCCACTCGGGGTCAGAGCGGTCTTACCGACCTCCCATGACCTAATCCCACACCTCCATCTGTCGGCCACACTCCATCTCTCCTGACCTGAATGGCAGCTGCCTTCCTGGATCTAATTAAACTAATTTATGGAGGGGAGAGGGAAGGGGGAAGCTGGGGGTGGCAGGTGTAGGACAGAGACAAACATCAACACACACTAGCTATTCGTACCCAGCACTACACATCACTGACAGGAACAGTTTAAATGAACAGTTTATCACTAATAAAAACATAAATCATCATTTCTGAACGAAAACATTGGTTTACAAGTGATATTTCATTGCAACTGCCGATACTGAGGGCTTCTACGGGAGGCATCAGAGCGCAGGCGATGATGTAGCGGGCCCTCCACCAGCAGTAGTTACCTGACCCAGACGGCGGAGCCCACACGGTGTCTTCATCTCTGGCCCACTTCTCCCCCTCATGTCGCCTGTAGATGCTGTGGACGCAGTGTGTGTGGGGGGAGGGGGTAAAGGTAGGTCTTTGTGGCGTCACTCCCCCACCCACACACACGTGTGCTGCAGACTAGCACACGTAACCAAGATAACACATCCTTACGATCACATACTTTAATCAAATGTCACTGCAGATATCACAGGCTTCGTAAGCCATATGTCACTGCAGAATGGACAAGCTTCTTCAAGCACGTGTCACTGCAGGCAGAACGGACGAGCTTCATCAAGCAACATATCACTACAAAGATAACAGGCTCATATCACAAGGCTTGAGGTATTCGGCTCTTCCATCCTCAGCTGAGAGAATCTAGCGTCCAGGGAAGATCCTAGGACGCTCGGGTAACAGCCTAGGACGCCCGGATAAGACCTTGGGGCGCCCGGGAAACGGCCTTGGGCGTTTGGGTAACAGCCTCGGGCGTCTGGGCAACAGCCAGGGGCATCCATCACACATGCTGCCAAAGAACCAGGTCACGCCCTGGAAGTTCTCTATCGGTGAGAGACAGACGTCACCTCTAATAAATCGATGCAAGAAGAAGAGAAAAACTGAGTGCAAGAATGAGTCGTCCTGGACATGCTAAACAGTCAGATATAGAAGGAAGACTCGATATCCTGGAAGACTTCTTACCGAATGGCAAGATCAGGTGGATTGGAAGGTTTGTAATGAATAGAAGCGAGTCAGTAATTACAAGTCTGTAACTGAGTCATAACTGAATTCAGGGAAGGTTAGGTGACGCGGTGGCTGGTTGGTCCATCCAGTGTTGCTCAAGATTCGCAGGACCTCAGCCTGACATGCCTTCTTTGTCTTTACAATCCACCAGCCCACCACGTTCCCTGTGCTGAGTCAGTCTCAGAATTTTGACCCCCAGATGCCACGAAGAGGAGGAAGAGTACAGACGACGATGCAAGAAGGGCTGATCAGGTGGTGTGACGCTTTCAAACACACACCTGCAGCCACATCAATGTGGCAGTTTGAATTAAGTATTTCGGGTCCACTAGAAGTATATAAGATAAAAATGCTTTACAGATGGCATATACATACACACACACACACATATATATATATATATATATATATATATATATATATATATATATATATATATATA
>JAYMFT010005827.1:0-17134 GCA_038088735.1 Panulirus argus | reverse complement strand
GGTTGACTGTGGACCGACTGCCGCAACCAGGATTCGAACCTATGCGCTCGACCCTGGGCGGCCCGTGAATGCGTCACTTACATTTTTCATTCATGAAACCATAAATGTCTCAAAAAATCAATATTATTTGTAAAATAAAAAAATCATTTCAGGAAGCTCTGCAGCTAGTTCTTACATTACTGTCATCACTTAAGAGCAAAATATGTAAATTTATCAATAAACAATACTAAAAATAATTTTTCTCTTTCATCCTAAGCTTTATGAATTTCCCACTGTCAACTTCGGGATCCACTAAAATTGCATTGAAAAAAAGAAAAGCACTGAAAGGCCTGACTTTTGACTAATAATCTGTAACTTAATGATTATTTTAAAAATTTGCATATTTGGATGACAATGCAACTAAGCACAAGAAAAACTACAGAATAGAATTATAATACCACTTAATTCTTTCCATAATACCTGTTTTCTGCCTTCGCAATGTGTTATAAGAAGCAGACTTTACCTTGGTGGCATACAAAAATTTGGACCACACTACTATAAGTATGGAACAAGCAAAATGCATATGCTTTCCAAATAATTTCAACAAAAGAATTAGATAATTTAGAAATAACCCAAAACTTCAACAGTGCAGTCAAGGGAAAAGAAAAGAAAAACTAAGACCTTAATTATCTATATCTGTGATGCATGTTCCCAACTTGAACTCCCTCCAGGGGATGGCCATGGCAATAAAGTCGCCATAACTAGTGAACTCCAGTGCCGCTTCTTAGCCTTTAGTGCCTCATCCTTAACAGGCCACTGTAGTGCAGTGTCTGCAGAGGCTCCTACCTAATGTTCCTACTGACTACTACTACCTAATGCTACTGCCTAAATGTTCCTACCTACTACTTCTATCTACTGCTCCTACCATTTTGCCAAAAGACAGGGCTAGCGCATAGTGCTCACCATAGGAAAGTCTAAAGTTATGAAGAATGAGCAGTGTGATTTGAATTACAACGAATGAGCTGTGCAAGTTATGTTGTCAAGTGTTATTATGACAAGAAGAGATTGTACGTTTGAGTATAGAATGCCAGTAGCCCATGTATGGTTGAGGCAGAAAGAAAGGAGAGCAAGACAGCTACTTGGGTCAGAGGAGGGCAACTTGACAACCACTGAAGTACTGGTTCACTACGCAGCTGTCACTAACCTATCCAATACCCAGGTGGGTAGTACTAGTAATGTTCTCCCTGGACATTGGCTGCAACTATAGATAAATGGAAAAGTAGAAGGAAAAGATACACGTCCAGATGGCACACCTATCTCGAATGATGATTGATTTGATGACGCAAACTAGATGTTCTGGCAAATGTCCCTGTAAGCAAGACCTCTAAGAAAGATGCTTTAATTTTGAATCCAAGAAAAAATCTAATGATGTAAACAGTGTTAAATTAATAGCTTCATCTAACTCCAATGGGATAAAAATGAGGATATGCTAATCAATTCCACACAGATGAAACCTACATTAGAATGCTCTTGAATAAATTCATGAACATTAGATTTTTTGACTTATTTAATCAATGGACCTCTCTAGAACATTTGCCTTCTAAAATCTGCTAGGGCCACTGAGCCATCCAAGAAAATCTAAGTAGCCTTGACGTCATACGAGAATAATAAGTTACAGTGCTACAGAAAAACTTCATCTCAAGTGTTACAATAAGTATACCTTAACAGAGAAAAAGCCTATCGTCTGCGTATGGCAAAGCTGAAGTTCCAAGACCTTTCCATATAACAAAATTGGGGATTTCAGGACTGACGGGAGCTAAAGACCTAATGAACCAATCCTCCAACATGGAAGTAATGTTCATCATAAATCTTAAGTAATAACACTAAAGTATAAGGCTGACTAGTTCAAAATTAATCCAAATAACCAATACAAACAGACACCAACATAACATTCAAGCTACACAATTTAGATATGTGATGTCATGATGTTTTTCAGATGTTACCAGACTTTGCTGCTTTGGCAAATGAATATTCAAAGAAGTATCAATCCTGAAAATTGCTCTTGCTAAACCATGCATGAAGACTCATAAATTTTAACTTTCAACAGCCTTAACATTTAGCTAAAACCATGAAACAAAGCAGTCCTCCTACTGGGAATCAAAGTTAAATGTACACAATAAATTCTAAAATGTTTTGTGACATTAGGTTTGCTTTCTTATAACATCAAAAACAGAATTCAAGTCTAATGAAAATGATGAAGATATGAATTTCCCATTCCAAAAGAAATAAAGGAAGTGGAAAATTCTGAAATGAAACATACAAATACATATTCTTCAGGTTTAAGGCAATCAGTCATTAAAGTCTCAATTAAGACATAATTGGTAAATATTCTAAATAAAACAGAATACGCAGTCACAACTAAAACTGATGAATTTCTAAACCACCACTATTTTGGCAGTATGGCTGAAAATACGAAAAGTAGAAAAATCAAAAGAAAAGATGCATTTCGTAAGGAAATCAACTGAGTTGGAGGTGTTTAGGTGAAGGAGCGAAAAGAATGTTCTTAATCATGAGAACAATCATTTTGTGTGCTAGTTTCACTGGACATTTTAGTCTCGTGTGATGAATCAACACGTACAATGAAAAAGCCATAGATGCTTAAATTGGAGTGAAGCCACATTTCTCATTTAAACTCGCTGGACATGGGCAGAGAGTATGTATCTGTGTAGTAATACGCTGTATGAACTGTCCAACTCAAGTAAAAGAAAAGGAAGTAATGCAATAATAGATTTCTAAATCATGACATTTGTAAGGGATTTAAGAGTAATTAAATAAAATCAAGCCATAAGTCTTGCTTTTACCTATGATTACTTGGGTAACTTTAACAATATTTGTTGACATTTTACAATACATTTTCCCTTCCAATGCATTTTCCCTTTGCCAAACTCTGAGGAAGTTTTGCACTCGTTAGGTAGTATCACTATTAATGAGAAAATGTAAATGTAAACACAAACTGAGAAAAAGGCAGAAAAACAAAAACACTAAGTTGCCATCTGAAGCTCTATCATGGGACCAGAGTTCTATACTCATGTAATTTTACTTTGGTTACACCAAGAGTGCTGGCTACTTAATGATATCCTTTACAATATCAAACTAAGATAAATTCCACTTCTCTTCACAACTGTTTCCCTTTTTAACTATCTTTCATCTTATATCCCTGCTTCTACAACCTCGTTTATACTTGAAGAAAATTACTTTTTCTACAGAGGTTTGTTTTGTATACAAATGGCAAATGCTGTACTCATTTTCCACCCAAAGGAACGTGAAGAATTTTTAAGCAACTGGTTTTAAGATTCCTGTTCAGTTTTTGACTTACGAACATGTGAAGCCTACTACTTAAATTCTTTTAAATTCTTTAGTTATTCTGTGGCAAAGAATGAAGATATCAGAAAGTTGTGGAGAAAGGGTACAATTATGTAGAACATGTCAAGGACACTAAAGTATGAGCACTCACAGAGAGTGTACATGAAGATTTTTGGCAGCATGTTTAAAAATCAAAAGAAAGAAGTAGATGTAAATTAGAGATCAATAGTACACGGATGATCTACAGTTTAACACAATGCCAAGAAATGCTGTCAAGAAATACTTATTGATGATACATAGAGAACACTAACTGAAAGAAGTTCCAAGAGTGTATACAGATGCATTAGTCCTAGAATAATCAATAAGGTCCAATATAAATGCATATAAAACATGAAGAGATGTGAAATATATACATTATGTAACAAACAAAAATGACATATAATTACCTGTTTCATGAGTGAAAACTGAGCTATTTGTGATTATTTAAGTTCAATGACATTTTATCCATGTTCACTGAGTTTGCTTGTTCCATCACTACCTAAATTTGTTTTCTGATATCCATTAGTTTCATAATGTCCTTAAAAGTTGTTGTTTTTGACCCATTTCTTGTAAAAAGGCTCTACATAAACAGATTATAAATACTTAACCTTGCTATGAATGCAAGAAAAAGCAAAATATGAAACATGTTTGTACACACTTTGCAGGAGCATGAATAACATTATATACAATCATATACTGTTTAATATTAAGAACAAAAATAAGTTAAAAATTTATAACCACAGAATGAATATACAAAAGGAACATTTGTGCAGCTGAATTTGCTTTAACCTCACAACTAAAAAAAAAATTTAACCATGGAAGAAATCTAGATATGAAATGCCTCATTCTGTTCATAAATCAGGCGTGGATGTTATAGATAAATTTCTATATACACTATCTACATTAACTCAGCAGTGGTCTTCAATTTGGTTCCATGCATTAAACACTAGAGACAAGGACTTGAGAGACCTAGACCCTCAAGACTGGGGACCATGTAGCTGATCACACGTGATGAGGCTGTCAGTGATGATGTCCTTCTTCCGGAATGTTGTCTCTTGTCGAATTACTGTCCTATTTTCAAATATTCCACTAATAATGGAAGAATCCCAAGCTGTGTCAACACTACTATGAGTTTCTGAAAAACATCCACCAGTGCTACTTGTACTGGGTGACGAATGACGAGCTGAGCTCTGTGTACTTGGACTTATCATTGAAGTGCTGGTGATGATTAAGTTACCCTGTGATCCAGAAACACAACTGGAAATAGTAGACGTAATGGGTAAGCCTGAATACACGATGGGCACCGAGTTGTTGCTAGTATGCTCAAAAACTGGAGGACCATTATGTTTAACATTCTGTGCTGCCAGTACAATGTGATTAGATATATCTGATGACTGTGTCTTCAAATGCTGTGGACGATTACTGAAAATAAAAGAACTGTGTGCGGAGATATCATAGTCCATAAATCTCTTTTTAGAATCATGTGAAATATTGATATCTGGTCTGGAGCAATCCACTACATCAATATTTTGTGTCTTTTCATCTGCAACATGCAGATTTTTCATAATCAAAGTAGTTATATTAGTATCTTGCTTCTCATTCTCTAGCTCAAACAGATTTTGCCTGGATAAGTTGTTTACATTCCTCTCCTGTGTCTTTACACCACATGTATCTTCAAGGGTAACACCAATGTTTCCGGCATTATGTGACAATACACGAGATTGGTGGTTATCACATTCTTTTACATTACAAATACTGTGACCTTTTGTACCAGTTTCAGGCTGTGAACCCTGTGTAATAAGAGAATCCGATTCACAAAGTAATGATGGATTTCCATCACAAATTGTGCTAGCTGTATTATCCTTTGCATTACAAGTCTTCTTCATATCAGCAGCTTTAGATTTCTTATCAGCTACTGCAATCAGGTCTTGCTGAGGGACAAATCCTGAACGCCGTCTACCTCGCCCACTAACTACCATCTCCTTCCGTCCTCTTTCTGTGGTGGATTTCTCAATTAACTGTGGTTCATGCACTATTAATTCTGAGGGCTGCATGGAAGAATATATACCCTCTACATCAGTACTGTCAGCAGTGCCTATCTTTTTAGTTGTGCAAGTAGATGGTGACCAAGAAGACCAGTATGACCCTAAACCCAAGGAAGATGTGTCTAACAATCTTTTACTAACTGTAGAGTCTGTACTTAATCTTGCTGACCTTCTTCGGCCATTCTTCTTAATTTTCTTTAGGTGTGTAGGGGTTGACTGACAGCTATTTACAGAGACCACAGGAGACTTATCGGCGCAAAGATTGAGGGCAGCCATTTGGGTAGAAGGTGAAGTTGGGGAATGATGACACACATTATTGTCTGATGTACCCATTGTAGGGGAAGAAAGCGTTGAAGCACCTTCTTGAGTAACTGTGGCAACTGGACAATATAATGATTTCTGTTCTGTTCTGCTTACAGAATCTTTTACAACATCCTTGAACTCAGAAATGGATCTCTTCGATTCATCAGTTTTAGGTGTATCTGGGCTTGATAGCTCAACCATAGTGGAGTACAAAGGTCGTGTAATCCCAGAAACCCTCCGCTTCTCTCCTTTATTTTCTTTCTTGCGCTCTTTACATCTTCTGGATTTGATATTCATCTCTAACTCAACAGGCTCTTCAGTACATATCCCATTAGAGTTATCAGGTTTAAAATCTTTCCTTTTTTTCACATTACTCTCAACACCTGACTTATTGGGTCTTTTCTTCCTCTTTTTCATTTCATTGACTTTGTTTGACCCATTCACTTGTTCACTTGAGGGACTCATTTGCATTGCATTATCTTCTGCTACAGTTCTGAGTTCATCAATCTGATTACTAATATTTTCATCTTTTTTCTTTCTTTTGTTTACACTCTTTCGTCTAACGTTAACTCGTAATGTCTTCTTTGCTGGTGGCTTTTTCTGTTTTGGGTTTGAAATACCTGAAAATTCTTCGAAGACTGTTGGTGATTCACATTTTTCATGTCTTAAAGAATTCTGTAACTCTTCACCAGATAATACAGTTCCAACAATGAGTTTGTCTGATGAGGTGAACTGCTCAGGAGTGCATGGTTGCTCACTTATCTGATATGTCTCACTTGAAATGTTTCCAGATGTTTTCACCACAGGGGGTAAAAGACATCCAGACAATCTCCCAGACCATCTTCGCGACTTCTTTTTTCGAGAATTCTGGGAAGAAGATTCAGTCGGCTCGTCAGTAAATGGTAATGAAGGAATAAGTTCATCTATCAACATTGGAGATATTGCTGTGTCATCCACTGCTGAGTGGATTCCTGAGCTTATCTCTGATATATTCATCTTTAGGGTTCCCATATTTTGAATAATATCGTCAACAGTACTGTCATCCTGAATGTCTGGTCTGATAACATTCCCTACATAAAATCCTGACTTAATTACACTCAGAGAACTCTTGTTCATGACGTTCTGGTTGTTTTCATCTTGGTCTTCATTTGACAGGCAAGAGAGAACTGCATCAACATCCTCAATGGATATGGTTGCTCCATCTGGAATATTCACTCCTCTAAGCTCTTTCATCAACTGAGCTCGTTCCCTGCGTAGCAGGGTCTTCTGCTTAGAAGGATAATAGTGACTGGTGAAAAGACAAAGGCGCTTAATCTTCCTTTTAGTCATCACAGGCAGATTCAGATCACACATATCACTCAAGGTAGTCATTTCATCCTCTTCTCTACTTTTCCCCTTCATGCCTCGACCTCGGCCACGTCGAGGTAACTCGTAGATAGTTTCCAGTGGGGTTGAGGGAATGTCTTTCATATTCTCTTGACGATACAAACTTTCTATGTTTACTTCTGCCTTCCTTTTACGTCCACGATTCTTTGCCTGTTTACTTTTACATGTTTTTTCTTCCTCCTCCATGTCATCACAGTCTGCATGATGGTTAATCTTGACAGGTCGTGTCCGTAACCTGGAAAGTTTAAACAAGCAGATGAGGTGCCCATCTACAATTCCACAATGATGAACGATTACAAAATGTCTGAAAATACTAGTTATAAGTTACCCAGGAAAAGTAGTCATCTGAATGAAAACCAGATTAAGGAGTAACACAGGCAACAGAAAGGACCGCGCCATCACAGGATAAAGATGAATCCCCATTTTCTCATAATCAAAGGCACTGATATCCACAACAGGACAAGGATTCTTGGAGTGACTGTTACCCATTCCTCAACTCATGAGAGACGAATCATAGAAAATGCGAAAGGTAAAGAGTTCCACAGTCCAAAGAAGAAAAAAGGCAGATAGTGAATCAGCCAATCCTTGAGCTGCTTAAACTCATAATGTCTGCAGGACATGGTCAGTTGAGTGCTGCCTGGCCTTGCTACAAGGGCCATGGGAGTGCATGACAGACAACAAAGCACCTGTTGGCCCATGTCTAGATTATCTATTTTGAACATAGATCTCTCAAGTCCTGTTCTAATCAGATGAGGTAAGAAGAGAACAGTAAGAAGGCTCTCTCCCTACCCTCCACTCCCTCTGGCAACACCAGCTGGCAGAAAGAAGATGGGAAGAATAAAAACAAGCACTGCTGAAGTAAGCCTGCATGATTTTTAACAGGATAGAATGTACGGAGAATCCTGCATTAAAATTTTACTGCCCTATCCCATCCCTCTGCTGCACTACAGTGTATTCCTAGGGAGTGAAAAGAGTAAAAGGAATTAATATGGGTGTGAAATGAGTAAAAGGACTTAATATGCATGTCTAGTTCACAGGTTATGGAAACTATTGCCGTGGTGGGAATAGGCAGAAGAGATGTAGGTATATAGATAGAGAGAAAATGCATGTCTATATGTCCTTTCTGTGTTCATTCAGTACGTCTCAACTTTAGCAAAATTTGTCTAATCAATTTTGGAAGATATCTATAGTCTTTACATTAACAAATGTATTTGCAAAGACACTTTTTCTAACATCTTACATCCCTTAGCTTTGAGTTTTATTCCATTTGTCCTTGAAACTGTATTCTCTTGTATTTCAAAAAAATCTTCATGATTTACATTGAGAAAAATAGGGGAAGTAGTCAACTTTTGAAAGCACAGGCTAAAGAAAACCTGTGGCAAAAACACAGGAATACCGTGGAAGAAAGATGGAGAGGCTATTCAATGTTTCCCTTTGCGAAACAGGCAACATCTTACAAGTAAGCACCGAAACCTTCAAAAGAATATTAGACAGATGGTTCTGATGATTATAAAAAGTGTAGTGGCTGGGGAAAACAGTATAACAGCACAAACAAGATATGCAGTGAGTGCTATGCACAAGCCCTACCTCAGGCAAAATCTTTTCAAAGGTATGCATAGGAATGTAGGTATGCCCCCTCAATTGTTCTATATCTGCCATGAAGTTCCTCTGTTAGTCTCTCTGCTCATCCTCTCAACATGCCTAAATCATTTTCGGACATCCTGGGCAGCCCTCTCAATCCAATTATGCTCACCACTAAAACCTTACAAAGTCATTTCTCACACAATCAACCTGTCTTACATCACATACTGTCCTCAGGCAGTTCATTTCCAGTGTGCCCGTCCTCTTCATTCTTTTGCAGTCAAGGCCTACGACATATCCAATGACTGTTGGGATTACTAGACACTTATGTCTCACTTACTGATGGCATTATATTCCTAGAAATCCCATCACTAACCAATCTGTCATTATATGACCAATTGAAACCCATCATATAGAGAAATTATGTTCCAGAGCAAGTTTTCCATATACGACTCCTGAACATGGAATATACAAGAAGAAACTTTGTTTAAGATCTAAATAACACATTATCCCATAAGGTACTTTGGACAACATTTACTGAAGATGTACAAGAAAATGTGGTGACAGAGTATAAGGTGGAGGGAGACTGTACAAAAAAATTTATTTTATAAGGTAGATTAAAATCATATACTGGGGTCGACATGCTGTCAATGGACTGAACCAGGGCATTTGAAGCACTGGGGGTAAACCATGGAAAAAGCTGTGGGGCCTGGTTGCGGAGAGGGAATAGTGGTTATGGTGCATTACAAATGACAGCTAGAGAAAGGATATGTGGATAAGGCCTTTCTTTGTCTGCTCCTGGTGCTACCTCGCTAAACACGGGAAATGGTGATCAAGTATGAAAAACAAAGACAGAAAAGAAAATAATAAATAAAATCATGAATTCTTTCCATATCACTGTATAAGTGTATACCCTAATTCTTAAATGCTGTTAACATACCTATCTTTAAACATACCTATCTTTACCCTCAAAGACCTTTCCTTCCACATACCCCTTAATGCAATTACGACAGTAACTCCTTCCACTCCATGACTCATTTCAACCTCCATGGTTCCATCCATCGCCACATCCATTCCCTGGTAACTAAATCACTTCAATTCTTCCAGGTCCTCCCCTTTTCCATCAAATATATATGTGAGTAAATCAGGAAACTGTGAGTTAATATACATCATTCAATTCAATAAAATGTATACAATGGGAAACAGAAAAGGTACACAATGTTTATGAGATGAAAATGTAATGTGAAATCTTAAAGAATGAGATTATACAAGATAAGTCAAAAGAAAAACACACTCCGTGAACCCAAGCTAAAGCGTTATGAAGCAGTACGTGAGAATGACATTATACGAGGCAAAATCAAAAGGGAAGCACACCCCATGAACCCGAGCTAAAGTGTTACAAAGCAGTGTGTGAGAAATCTACGGTGGTCATGGTCACTAATAAGGCATGTAGAATAATACATTCTAACACCCAGGGGTAACAAACCTGCGACCAGCAGCTGCTGCAGCCATTTTCACATCGTCAGAACCACTGTCCATTCTCATGATACATGCATTCTCTGTATTTCCTGTTACTGCACTGAAAAAATATGAGGATTATATTTAACATGATGTAAACAAGAAATGAAGACACAAATAATCAGCTACATATAAAATTCAAAATCAGTGCCACTGTACTGAAATATATTTCTCTTACATCATATAAACATTTTTTTTCTCATACTTGTCTACCATTTCCCAACTAAGCAAGGTTGCCTTTGGAACAGATGACAGAGGCATAAAAGAAAAACCCTTAACTGAATCCCTTTTCTCTTCCCTCTCTTGGAAAATAATATTACAGCAGGGGAGGATTTCCGTATCTCTTTCCCGTCCCTCTTAGTAACCTTCTACAACACGAAGAAGACTAGTGGTTAATTCTCCTCTATCCCCAGGGATAAAACCAAGGAATTAAAAAAAAATTATCAACAGAAAAATTCAAGATCACTGGACCTGTACTAAAATACAATCCTGTTACCATTATATATAAATAATCAAGTACTGCACTGCATATTATGGGCACTTTCTTTCCATAAACACTTGTGTAAGCATTTAACTTAATGGATTATACATAGAATTGTAACACATACAGGTTTCACAAAAACTCTGAACGGGCAAGACTTAGCTTTCTAATTCTATTACACAAATAAAAGGCATCTCAACAACAACGGAGTTTCAACACAGACAAACAATGCAGATATTAACTTCTATAAAGCCCCACAACTAATGTAGCCGGGAAGTTAGAACAGCAGCACATCCTTCAAGAGCTGCAGAATTAAGCATATCTTGAAACTTGTCTAGGTAGATTCCATAGGTAATAATGCCACCACAAAGGCTCAGTCCTGAAAAAACTATACACATTCAACGAAAGGTGGCACAAAACCAATGAGAATTAAACAAGGAAACACAAGTGATATCAGAAACTTACAAGAACATCACCTACCGATAAATTACAAAACAAAATTGTAAACATATACCAGGGAATTATAAAAGCATATAGCCTATGGAAAGCACAAATCTCCTATAAGATTGTAAAGGATAAAAGTATGTGATTAAGTTTAGCTTCTCTAGTATAAGTAATCATTAGGATAAAATCACTTGTAATATGTATACAGTACAGTATATGTTTATACAGAGAACCAAGAAGAACAGGAGAGAGAGAGAGATATCAGGGAACACAATACCAGTACATCACGTACTTATCAAATACGAACTCACCTATGTACTATACATAAGAGTGAACAATCGAAATTGGGAAAAAATGTATATGTCCACAATGAATGGTGGAAATACAAATATATATACAAAAATATCTCAGAAAGTAATATAATAGCAAACCACAAGTTTGAAACAAAAGAGCATAAATCACATACACATCAGCAAAATATGCAGCACTGAAAATGTAACCAATGAATGAAGTGACACCCACGTCAAGGAGGGAGCTAAAATGGAAACAGCTAAAAAAAAAATTCTGCTTAGCTTGTGACCAAACAAATTCAATATTTCAAAATAAGGCATCAATGCAAAGTAGTTGCTGTGGCATTAACATTAGGCAAGATGCTTCTTCGATTCTCCATTTCAACAAATAACTATGCAGGGTTCCTCTTTAGGACTCATGACATGATATTTTGCAACATAGTAAGAAACTACAACCACTACAAGCATACTGACAGATGCACACAACAATATAGTTTAAGAGAGTGTGGCTTCAGGAAAAAAGTAACATATTCACTAGAATCAAAACTGGACTTATTCAAATGCATAAAAGTATAATTTCTACCAGTTACATTACAAATCTAAATTCTTGAAAATCATGCCATGGTTACATAATGTATTAAATGCCTACATCCTAATATTGCAATTAAATCTTCAGGCCTTAAAGCACAAGAGTCTGGCACTACGTATAATTGTAATTGTCTATGAGAGCTTGGGGTTCCTTTATAGGTCACTTTGAAAAGTGAGTCATTAGGAAAGAATAAGTATTGTACAGTGTTATCGACTGAGCCTTAGTTGGGACACTCTCTTGGAAGCAAACAAATTTGCATTTCTTAAAAACATAGAAACGCATCTATTATGAATAGACAAACTTGGATCTCCAGCAATTAAACAATCTTGCATCTCTTACAAATACTGAAATTTCTAAAGATGGCAGCCTCACAGAAGTCTTCCAGGGATAAGATCAACAGAAGATGGGCATAACAAATACATAGACTTTATTTCTCTCACACTGTTGTATGTCATATAGGGACAAACAGGCTACTGTTGTCAAGTCTAATGACAGTACAACGGATAATCTTGTAAAGGGTACCTACACCACCCTGCCCTTGAATCCCCTTCTAAAGGGCCCCTGCAAGCATTCACATAACCAGCCACAGCCAGTGGGCGTGACCATAGCTCAAAAAGCGTAGTAATTTGTGTGTATCTTTTTGGGGCGTGCATTGGACAAAATGAGAAGTGGTCAGTGTCTCTTGTGTGAAAGCTATAACTTTGTTATGACAAATCTTTTGATACGATGAATTAATGTTTGTGCTCATGTACAGAAGGTGGTGTCCAGAACTCACACAAGAAAGAGTTTGTACTGCTGTGGGGAACGGAAGTATCCAGAACACACACAAGGAGTAACACATACACATCTGGAGAGTGTAGTTTCAGGTGGGCGTATGTCATGTAGGTGGTAATTAACGTTGGTTTAGGAGGGTGGTTGTTTACTGCTAATCAAGTCCTTTCGCTGTGTATCTGTTTTATCAACATATGTTGGCAAGGAGGTACGTGTGAGTATGTGTTTGTAAAGTCTAATACTGGGGTATATATTTCTTAATTCTTTCCACTCTGAGCACTACAGGGATTTGTTAAGTGAGATACTGACTTCATTCACAATTCCAACCTTGTTTTGAGAACACTTCCATCACATAAAACCAAAAATCTGGCAACCAAATCTGAATACCCATAGCCCTAAACAATTCAATTACAGTGTATCTGTCCATCTCGCATATGGTGTATCTCTTCTTGTACCTTCTACCATACTACCAAAGATCTTAAACAACCTATCATCTGTCATGCATCGTATATGGCATTGTCATTTATAACGGCTTTTGTGTAACTGTACTTCTTTACTCCTCACATTACGGATCTCGTAAGGCATCTTCAATGTTTACCCTAACTATTCTCTTAATTCCAGCACCTGTATAAAAGTCATTACCTTCAATGCTATTGTTTTTTTAATCTAGATTTGAGTAAACACATCCATACTTTACCCCTTTCAATGCAGCTCCTGACTCTTGTCCAAAATAAGTTTTGCTGTTGGGTCTGACATCTAATATTTTATTTAAACTTGGTGCCTTTATGATCCCACCACTGTTGTTTCCATGCTGACAGAATGTTGTCAGAGGCCACAATGCATTCAGCAACCTGAAAAATAATAAAGGGCTTAGAGGCTCAGTTACTCTCAACATTTCCGAGAGGCCGGTGCATCTCAGATATGAAGGCACATGTGAAATATTTACAGAAATCAACAGAACCTAGAAAAACCTCACCAAACTTAAACGAGCAATCAAGATATTTTTTTCTTTCATGCTTGTATATCAATTTCCATGTACACAAGGAAAAGACAAAGAAAGGGACTCAGTCATTCACATCCACTCTTTAGCTGTCATGTGTAATGCCTCCAAAGCACAGCTTGCAATCCACAACTACGCCCACACACCTTTCTGTGGTATCCCCCTTGTGTTTCATAAGCCCTGACTCAGTCCACTGACAGCACATCACCCCCTGTACACCATATCACTCCAATTCACTCTATCCCACACATGCCTTTCACCCCTCCAGCATGTTCAGGCCCTCAGCACTCACAATCTTATTTCCTTCATCCTTACATCTCACTTATGCCCTCCATATGTCCAAACCATATCAGCACACACTCTTTAGCCCTCTCATCCACACTCTTCTTATTACCACACATCGCTCTCACTCTACCATTACTTAATTAACCCTCCTCATACCAAATAGTCCTAAAAACATTGCATTTCCAACACATTCACCCTTTTCCGTACATTCTCATCTATAGCCCATGCGTCATACCCATACGACATTTTTAGGACTAATATATCTTCAAAAATACCCATTTTTGCCTTCATAAATAATAACTTCTCTTTCCACGTATTCCTCAGTTTCCAGAACCTTCACCCACTCACCTACATTATGCATCACATCAGCTTCCATGGTCCCAATCGCAGCCATGTACACGGTTATTTAAAAGTTCGGCTCTGCACCAAAACCAGCTTTTGGAAATGGCCACTTAATGCTTTACATGCTTTTACTGACATTAAAGAAATACCGGCATAGCACGATTTAGGGCATTATATTTAACCACAGTATATCAAATACGGTGATACCCTTTATGGATATCTGGGAAATTATGGGATTATGTACGAGCAGTTAGTTCACAAGTACAATATCGACAAAACCAATAGAAACCTAACCAAGTATCCGTAACGACAGTTTACATACACCAACAATATATTCATCTCTAGCTGGGGGTTGCGCTGCCATCTGTTTGTTGACGAGCAGCACCACTGTGGCAGTGCATTTTCACGAGCTTGACTGGTACATTTCTAGAAGTGACAGAAAACCTAAATGAATCTTGGCTGCTGAGAATAGAAGAGATGTTCGCGAGTTCCACCGAATTATCATACGTACATATAAATTCATCTACCTAAATTCTAATCATCCCGCAGACTTTCCCCGACAATGTGCTGTATTTCTGTAATGGCAACGAGCTACAGGAAGCACCTAAAACACACGTAGCCATTTCCTACGGAGCTAAAGTTATTAAGTAAATCAACCTTAATTAATCCTCATTTAGGGCGGTTGGGGGTGCTCCGGTCTCCATGAACCCAAAGCCTAACTCAAGATACACAACAAAAACATATATGAAATACATCTCTAGTGTGAGTATCTAACTGGTCCGTAGTGACTTAATACATACGTACACATCCCGTGGCTTAACACTACACTGGCCTGGGTAACGTGGGGTCCCCAAGCCATCAACTAACCCTCGCCAATTACCCCTGACTTACACATAACCTAGCACTTAATCACCTGCTTAATAAGGGTCAAAGTGTGTTAACCACCCAACAAATGCAGTATTTATTACGACCGTAACTGCATCATAATAAAGTAGGCGGGGAAGTTCCGACACCTTCAACGGGTAATATCTGTCCTATTTAGGATCCCTCTTGCCTCTAGACCCTATAATAATGTACTACAGTTCTTCAAATACAATCCCCGTGCTGTAGGAATACAGTAAATACATCGCAGGGACCCAGAAATGCTCACTCTGGACAAGGCGGCGAATTTGGCCACATTCAAACGCCATGTTTACATCGGCCGTGGAGACACCTGGCGGCCGCCGACCGAACTATCTCAGGAAAGTCGACCATATTAAATTTTTTTATATATATTTAAGTACATAGACCCTTTTATATATAAATAAATTAATAAATAAAATATATAAATATATATATATTTATTTATCATACATATTCGCCATTTCCCGCGTTAGCGAGGTAGCGTTAAGAACAGAGGACTGGGCCTTAGAGGGAAAAAAATCCTCACTTGGCTCCCTTCACTGTTCCTTCTTTTGGAGAAGTAAAAACAGGAGAGGAGGATTTCCAGCCCCTCCCCTTTTAGTCGCCTTTTACGACACGCAGGAAATATGAGAAATATATAAATAAATCGCACTTCAGTAGAGTTTCTTAATGGCGCATTTGTCTAATGGAAAGTTAATGGCCTAATTATATTCATGTCTCTACCCCAGCCTAAACAGATGCGCTATCCATCTCAACTTAAGCCAGGTACCCATTTACCAACGATCCCAATTAGAAGAGAGAGGACGAATATACCGAGTTGTGTGGGCGGTCTAGGATTCGAACCCGTACTCTATTTCCTTCCATCTCCGAACTCAAACGCGGTAACTGCGCTTTCCATATCTATTCACGTTTTCCCGTTCATTTATGACCAGTAAGTCACTCCGGGGGCGAATTCCTTGCCAATTAAATTTACATTTGAATCACCCCTAAAAATGGCGCGTGTTTACCTTACGTTTTCTGTCTTATCAAATTTGCTAAATCCACTTTATTCTAGGTTAGCTACCCGATGCTTGTCTTTTTTTGTACATGTCTATTTTATCTGCCCTTAGAATACTCCTTTATTTATAAAAATCCCATCTGTCGTCTAAAAATCCTCATAGCTACATCATCACTATTTGTCAATTCCATACATCATCACTATTTGTCAGTTCCATATTAAATCACAATTTACACCAACAACTGGAGTTCTTGTTGACTCCTCCATGATTCTGCTTTGGGTATCTCATAGGGGAAGACTAGCAAATGATTTTCTCTCAAACTCGTCAAATCTGGGTGTCAGTCGTACTTGGCCGTAGAAAGACGGCATTGGGCAACACTCACTCTCTCCAAGACACAGCAGAAGGGCAATAGACATACCTCCTTTAGGTAAAATATAATCGACTGAGGTAATTTAACACAAAATACAGAGTCTATATATAACTGAGGGTTACCAACTCTGAAGAAAATTAGGCTATTGCTCGATGCTCCTCCCGTCAGATTTTGCCTAATACTCCGTGATATTTTGCCTATTTTTGCGGCAGATTTTAACTCATATTTTGCCTAATACTCCGTCATATTTTGCCTATTTTTGCAATCGACTAAGGTAATTTAACACAAAATACAGTCTACATATAACTGAGGGTTACCAACTCTGAAGAAAACTAGGCTATTGCTCGATGGTCCTCCCGTCAGATTTTGTCTAATACTCCGTGATATTTTGCCTATTTTTGCGGCAGATTTTAACTCATATTTTGCCTAATACTCCGTCATATTTTG
>JAYMFT010005816.1:0-17134 GCA_038088735.1 Panulirus argus | reverse complement strand
GTCTGTTTCCTGGCGCTACCTCGCTGACGCGGGAAACAGCGATCAAGTATAATAAATAAATAAAATAAATATATATATAATCCCTCGGGATAGGGGTGAAAGAATACTCCCCGCGTATTCCCTGCGTGTCGTAGATAATATATCAAACTTAGATTTTTGTTGTTGTTGTTGTAAAAGACATATTTCTCTAGGAGTTAATTACACTTAAGATGTACGAAATTGGATGCAAATTGCAAAATGAACAAATGAAAGGAAATATAGTTTCAATGATAGTGCCACGTCATGAACAAAAATAAGCTCAAAACATCGATTACAGCTGAAGATTAAAGTTATAAATATGTTTGGAGGGTGGCGGGTCTGTGGCCTAGAGGTGCCTACCGGAGCCTTTTATACCTGCGTCAGGTGCAGTCGGTTCCCGCCTGACCCTGGCTCCTCCCGCTCATGCCCATCATACCTGCTTCTCTTATCTGTGACCACTGGTGGTCTGGGGCCTCGTAAGTGAGTGGTCCAGATAACGTTAAATCTGCCGACCATCCCAGCATAACACAGTCCACCCTGGCCCCGCCCACTCAAGTTTCGGAGCCTGCCCACCGCCACCTGATACCCCGTCCACGTTACAGGTGCCTCTCACCACCTCAGCAGTGCACCTTACTGATGTATTCATCCGGATCCGGGCGCTGTAAAGTTTCTTTCTGTGTAGGCAGATCAGAATTTCACTTTCTTTTACTCGGATTTTCTCGTCGAAATTTTGCTACAAACTACAGTCATCCCCGACCAGAATGTTTGTTCATTCTAACAAATTAATAATAAAGATATGACACACTCGACTGAAATTAAAAGTTACCCTAACGTTAAACATTAATGGATCGTATTTAGGAGTACTTGCTTCAGTTTGATGTGGTCGTCAGTTAGTCTGGACACTGCAGTAAGCAATATAATCTCATCACATATAATATCAATGCTACCTTGACAGGTTCACCACAACTAATCACACTGAAGCCATTTACTCTGTTTACAATATACACTTTTTTTCAGAAGAAGAATTAAGCAACATGGGGACACACCGTAACTAGTCAAGTTAAGCACTCCTCAGGCAGCCTTACGTGAGCATCTGTCCCTGCTCCCTGAAGAAGGCCACAGCTGGTCGTGAGTTAACAGGTATCATTTTATTTTTCATTACCTGTTAAATATCGATATAACAGAACTGAAGCTTCTTCATAGATATATCCACATGTAACGCTAGACCTTCGATATAAGCAGACAGATTTTTAAAGTTCATTATGTAAGATAAACATCCAACTAGGAATGGAAAAAACAAGCAAACAAAAGACAGCCGATCTTATATGAAGTCCAAGTAAAGTTTCTCTTTAGCCTGATGAGCGGCCTGGTGAAGGAGCTGCAAAAGTATGGCACACTTGGTCATGCAGTAGATCAATCGTATATGCTGGTACGTCCTGGTGTCTCGAAAGTTCGTTAGGGCGTTATAGGTTCAGCAGGACGATAGCAAATGGCGAGTTTCCTGGGCGGTTTCAAAGATTGCAAATAGATTTAAGAACAACTTATTGCAAACCACCTCATTCAAATGTTCTCTCTTTAACGTGTGCGTACATTATTCTAAAAACTATCACAGACTATTGATGGGCGCGTCTGTAGAGTCTTACTGTAAACAAAACCCACATGAAGCGCACGACGGTCGGGCAGACGGTCCGGATCGTCCATGCGTCTATCACCGATGGATCATACCACTGGGCTCAGACTGGACACGTGTTAGGTTAGGTTAGGATATAATTAGCGATTTTTTTTTTTTTGTCAAAACGAGGTCAGGTTCAAAGTCAATGGTGAGTTAGTTACATCTGCTTGAGCGCCTGAGTAGCATGAAGTGTGGCTGTGAACCTTCCAAGTGAGGTATGAAATTCATGATCCAACACTTACACTCGATACCTCACTCTCTTGCTGTGCTAAACTAATAAACACACTCATGCTTGTAATAGCTTCTGCTACTCTCTATACTCTGCCATATATCAAAGGCGTTGCCATATAACGTAACTTATTTTATTCCAAAATGTAATTTCAAATATTGTCAAAATTAAGATTGTGTTCATGCCATTTTCTTGTGTCACGTCCGTCACGATTAAGAATCAGTAGGGAAGAGAGATAAGGAGGATGTGTGTGGGAGATCATTAGTTAGTGGCAGCGTAGTAAGATACTAGGAAGGGAGGTCGGAAGGATCGAGGAACTAGAAGTTTCAGCGTTAGTGAGTGAGGAAGGCGAGATGGTTACACGTATTTTACCAAGTAACTGAAGTGTATGGTAGTGCTAATATAACACGTACTCGCGGGTTTTACGATCAACTGAGATTTAGGGTCAACGTGATCATTTGCTATATGGTCCTTACATTTGTTGAGAACTCAGAGATAGTATGATTATAAGTGATTCTTTCCATACTAACCGTTAAACTTTCTTCATTATAAGTATACTATGCTTGTGCCTGAAGCACCACATAAGTATAACCAATTACTTATGCTGAGCTTTAGAGTTTACTGCGTGGGCTCCTTCCCATACTGGGCTAAGAATGCATAAGGGTGGTGAACTAGCAAAATTCTACTTTAAAGGTGAAGTAGAGTACCCCTTGAGTCTACCTGCTAATATGAAAGTGTCAACACGAACGGTTGCAGTGAGTAAAAATATCTTACCCAAGTGCCATTTGTAAACGGAGAAAGCAAAATCACCCATAGCTTGTTCTTATTGTTAATCCATGTGTTTATTCAAGGATAAAAAAGGTATTTATTCCGTCCGTACAATACTGTGGTTTTAGATAAAGTATCAAGTTACAGCCTTATTTAGATATGAGGATTATCAAAGATTGAAAGGGCTTACAACGTAAAAAAAAAGAAAGAAGACAGCACGGGGCAAATAGAATGGCACAATTACCGCCAACTTAGGTGAAAGGAAAAAGGTTATTAATTTGAAACTAATCAGGAAAGTAAGCTTAGATGAAATATACCATACTGATATGAAGATGCGAAACGAAAATGACCGTAGATATCAGGGAAAGTATGTTTACTCTAAAAAAGACAACAATGGCATAGTTTACCTTAAAAAAACAAACACAAGGATCTATGACGTCGGTTTTAAAGGTCCTCTAATAATACTCATATAAAACAATATATAACGTAACTACTCCCGACATTGCTTATCTGTAAATTTATAAAGATTTCCCGACGGAAAATGAATATTGCCACGAATTTTGTGCAAAGGTAATTGTTCAGAATTCGTAGTTAGCGCCATATGACGTTTGGTCAGTGTGCCAGGTATTAGATAATTTCAAATCGATGAATTGTCTAAATACTTGATATCTTCAAATACGTAGAAACTGATAAAAAGAGAATTATTGTAATTTTTTAGGAAAAAAAAATCACATTAGTGGCAAATATTCGGATCCTCACGTAATGTATTATTGAAGTCATGATTCAGGGCGTCCCTGTGGGCAGAGGTAGACCACGTGGCAACTCAGAAAACGGTGCTCGTAGGTTGTGTGGCCGTCTCCACGCTCCTCGTGTGTATTTTTGTTATTTCATGTGAAGAAATTGTTATTCAAGAAAGTGTTTCCCAGAGTTTTGTGCTGTTAGTTTTCATACACATTATTATGGTGGACGGAGCTTCAAATTCACCCGAGAAGTATGGAATAAGCCTCAATTTTGATTGCTACACCAACCAGCTCCGAAAGAACAACCATCTTCTGTCAGTTAAGTACATTTATTCATCTGATTTCTTCAGTAGTGTACAAAGAAACTACTTCATGTTTCACTTTCTTGATTCTCTTGTCCGATAGCTAAAAGGGATAGAAGGAGAATTGCAAGAATTATCGTTTTACTTGGGAATAGTTCATTTGTATATTCCATTATTATCACTCATCACTCAGTCATTTAGCGTGGTACGTGCTCAACGCTTCTTGTGATCTTGTAAACACACTGAAAAAAGAAGGGTTTACCATGGTATGACAGTTTACAGGCCACGTAAATACGTAACACATTTCTAAACTAATGATCATTGATTAATTACCTGCTTCGCTCTTGCCTCAATACTAGATATATTTCTCCTGTATCTGAATTTTTCCAGAGTGGGGATCTTTGTAAGGTCAATCATGAGCAAAACAGATCTTTCTCCATAGAATTAAGGGTAGTATTTCGCTCTCGTCTGCTCTGCCATTCACCAAGTATAACTTAAATACCGTAATTACGTTGATGAGATTTGTTCATAATTTCTTGCTTTGTAACAATTTGAGGCAGACAGATCATTAGTTATAACGAAAGAATAGAAAAAGTCATACTGTTCTTATTCAAGTGAAGCCTTACATTGCGCATTTTATTGAATGTGCCATTATTATGTTGGCAAATTCGCACCAGCTCTTAACATCCTTGGATTTTCTTTAATCATCCACACACGGGTGTTTGCCATTTCTCCTTCTATTGGGCTGTCGAGGAAGGTTCTACTTCGCCCTAAGGTAATGTTGACTATGATAAATGCAAATCCAACGTGTGCCTGAAATAACAGACTGAGCTCAAACTTCTTAGTCAGTGAAAGTTTTGTCACTTGCGACGATGGTTGAGCTTTGATCAGTGCCATTGTGAGTGTGCGTGAACAAAATATATTTCCAATCTACGTGACATTATATGTACTAAAACAAGCCGGACACTTCCACGTATGAAGCTTTGTGGTATCTCAGGTATGTATCTTAGGTATCTTAACTTGTTCATGTTTTAGCTGTTTCTTGACTCATCGACTTATGTCGATGCTGGTTTTACTGATAACATGTCATATTCGACTTTACTTCCATGAAATAACCGCTTTGTCTTACTGAAAACGTATCATATTCGACTTTACTTCCATGAAATAACTGCTCGGTTTTTCTTGTTTTGATCCTTGTCGAATTGAAAGGTAAAACTTTGGAAATGCTGTGATCATACTTTGCCCAATTGAGAGCTATGTTTCTGTGGTTTACTCTGGAGTGACACTTGTAAAAGTATTTTCCTGCATAAACTTCAGAGATTTTGTTGTCTGGCATTGTTAAGCACATCTTCAAGACTATACGTAGAAATTAGCATTTTAGTTGGCACTTCTACCGTCAACACTGTCGTATGACTTACCCCTGTGGATATGTGAACAGACACATATGCATGGCTATGTCTGCCGTGACTATACGCGTGAGCTCAGGTGCAGTGGAGCCCTCTTGTCATGAGTGGCGTCACTATTATTTTGTCATCATCTTATGGCGTTACTATTATTTTGTCAGTCAATATAGTCAGTCGCCTTGTAATATGATTTCCCTCGCCCCATCATAAAACTTCTCTCCAATTACTTAACTAATTGTAGGATGAGAATCAGACATAAATCATCCTACTCTAATTATTTCCCCATTAATGCTGGTGTACCTCAAGACTCCGTCCTAGCCCCCACTCTATATACACTCTACACTAACGATCTTCCAGACCCAATTCATAACGGCTAAATCACTTTACAATACGCAGACGACGTTATCCACCTCATTAGGGCTACTAACACCACACATATCACCAGAAAAGCCCAAATGGAAATAGACCTCGTTTCGTTATGGGAGCTGGATTGGTGAATAAAAAGCAACCCCACCAAATCCGACATTTCATACTTCAACGTTAGACAAAGACACATGCTCTCCAATGTTATCATCACTCCCAAATCCACAGACACACTCCCATTCTAATGACACATACCAACACTGTACTAGGTTTAAAATATGACGTTCATCCCCGGATGCATCAACACATTAAATGTAAAGCGGCTATTGTAGCGAAATTGCATCTCTACAAAGCACTAATTCGGCCACTCTTGACCTATGCCCCAGCAGCGCTCCAACTCGCTGCTAAGCCAAACATCAAAAATATTACAGACAATTCAAAACAAAGCCCTCAGATGGCTCCTCAAAACGAAGTGGCACGAATTCGTGAGTGCAGCAGACCTCCACGAGAGAGCTAAGCTACCAGCTCTAAACATCTACTGGAGGCAACTTAAGATCAATCACGTAGAGAACATCAACCTCCACCATAATTCCTGGGTGATGTTTTTCAGCAATCTCTTCGGGATAAACAATCGTAACAACATACTACAGATACCTCCTGGGATCGATCCCGGGCCCATTTACTAATACGATATGTACTAACATCTTAGTGAACCTTGTCCGCCAGATCCAATCAGAGCAGAAAAGGCGTGTTCGGTGTGTGTGATCGGAGTTAGTGGGGAACCACACCTTCCCTCAACCTCCACCCAATCCTTAACCTTAAAAAAAAGAAGAAAAAAAAAATCCTTTTTCGCTCTCTCCCTCTACTGCCTAGTCCTGTCATGCACTAACCCTTCATCATCCAATGCATGCTGGGTCAAGCCCTGGCTCTTTTTCTTCTACTAAAATTCATCTCTTCGCTGTACCTTACCACTTTCCCCCCTCCCTTTTCCCCCTTCTCTGAAGGGTCTTTCCTATCATTCATTCATCTCTGTGGCGGACGGACGTATAGCCTGTTCTTTCAAGCCATCTGTACTCTCAATATACCTAGTGTGTGTGCGAACCTTATTCATCATTAACCTTCAAGTGACACGGTGAAATCACAGGACACAGTGAGTTCCCTGTCAACATCCCCCATACGTCGTTTCACATGTATTTTGTCAATTGATTAAGGAAACTCGCTATAACGCCCCAGAAAATGTGCTCTATTTTATGAGCGCCAAAAACAAGGATTGCAGCCAAGGAAGTCATGAAATCACATTAACCATTAACCATTTCAAAATGGAGTTTTGATGTGATTTCATATTCTAAATTTCGTTTCTAGTCTCCAGCATGACCAGCTCATTGCACTTGGGTAAAAATATTTTGTACAAGTAGATCATTCAAAATACCCGTAATTTTAGTGAAAATTGTATTTTCCGAATAGCTCTTCGCGGTTTTAATGTTCACAGATTACAAACGCAGAAGGCATCATATTCATAGTGATAATACAAGTGTACTGAATAGAAATACAAAGGCTGAAAATATAAAGTGTCCACAGAGTTGGGGTTGGGGGTTACAGTGTCCTTACACAAACACTGTTGGTTATTGTTGATCGTATTGATTAAGGTGGGGCTGTTCTTGTAGCCGTTTTGTTGTCATGCTGAACTGCAAGTTGGCAGTGGCATATCACAGCGGCGAGGATGATACAGTACCTTTTTCCTGAATTGTTGGCTGAAGCCCGAGTGATGGAGAAATTTGGAAGGCCCGCTGTGTACATCACTTAAGATAAACGAAGGATGATTTTGCGTGCACTTTTTATGGTAAACCGTATTTTATGGTGGATGGGGAGGAAAACGAGGCGGGGAAGGCTGTGATTTTTTTTTTTTTTAATGTTGAAGGCTCCAGTCACGGACAGAAGTCCACATCAAGGCCGGGCCCTAATTGAAATATAGATAGAATTGAGAAAGGGGGAAAAACAGACAGGGGAAGTATTTACAAAATTTTCAGAAAGTGAAAAACATGTCTCTTGAAATGAGCCAGGTCATAGTTATTTGGAAAGACGTGAGATGGTAGAGAGTTCCAACGCTTCGACGTGTAGAACCAGATACCCAATTTATCGACCAACCCATCTGGGTGGGTGAACAGCTGGGATGACTGAGGACGAAATACTGTGTGTGACCAGGGCTTAACTCCGGGCGGCCCGTGAGTGCGTCATGGTCAGCAACGCTACCCGTTACACCACGGAGGTCCATGTATGTGTACCTATTTACTCTTACCGTACTATTACGTGAGTTTAAGACATCTTGCCTTTTCACAAATAGTCTTGAAAGAACCCATTGTTTTATTGATACATGAAATATTTTATATCCTTTTGCACTTAAACTCTGAACACCATTCCTTGTTAGGAACACCTGTATCCTGCCCCCGCTGTTATACCTAAAAACTTTTAAGGTACAGAGTCTGAAATGTCCTGTAATTATTAACTATAATCTTCTAGGATCTCCACTATTTTATTTGTTTATTTCACGTATTAAATCCTGGGAGGTGCTGAGAATCTTTTTATGAGACAATTAATTGTTTGATGACATACAATAAACTGATATAACTTATGAAACTCACACAACAAAGGCCGACCAGAGTTCATTAGTGTAATGTACTTATAAGTTTAGAAGAATCTTCCCCATGCTTGAACCAGCGTATCATTCAATTATCCTCGACGTAATTGGGACATAACTCCACACACTTGGTGCATTAGCCCTCCATTTCTTTTACTTCATTTTTCTTTACCCATGATTTCTTGAGTCGAGGAAACGGAAACAAGTTAATGAAGGAGACAGCTTGTTAACAAGGTTCACGTCTTCTAGCTGGATATCCTCAGTCGCTCACTAACTACTGGAGAGAAATATTCTTGCTTGTCGTGCGTCCGTGTTGTGTACTGAGGCAATGCAGTTTAGTGTACATTTTGTAACTGTCGAGTTGTGGGAGAATGAAAACCTATCCTTTCTTCTCAGCCACCGCGGACTACCCACTGGTGGTTATAACTTGCATACTGTGTCTCTGGTAACTGGGTGAACTTCTCTGGACTGCACACTCTAATACTTTTTCTTGTCATCGAACAGGTTTGGCTTAGTAAGTCTTATCACAGCAAGCGCCTCAAGATATGTGTCGAAATCATTTGACAGTGTCATGGTCTAACGAATTTTTCAAAGTATTCAGCCCATACGCTTGAAAACCAAACAGTCATGGCAGATTTCAAAGTTTTGTTGTAGTGATAAATTGATGATTTATTGCAATGAGTGCAATACGGAAGACGTGTTCCTGTTCACGGGTACAAGTAGTGGTAATGAAAAATATGAAGGAAAATCAGGGAATGTTTTCTAAATGAACGAATAATCCGTTATATAACCAAATTCATTTTACGGTGATTTCGGAGCGATTCTTACCGTTAATAAACGTTACTGACACCTTCAGAGCACAGAATATCCTCATATCTTTGTGTGTCAAGTGGGCAGATGGTGAGGTCGACTGAACTCTGGAGCCTCGACCAGTGGGCAAATAGTGAGGTCGACCGACTTCTGGAGCCTCGACCAGTGGGCAGATGGCGAGGGCGGGCGAACTCTGGAGCCTCGACCAGTGGGCAGATGGTGAGGTCGTCCGACTTCTGGAGCCTCGACTGGGCAGATGGTGATGTCGACCGACTTCTGGAGCCTCAACTAGTGGGCAGGTGGTAAGGGCGGGCGACTTCTGGAGCTTCGACCAGAGAAAGATATCGACCCAAGTCCTTACCTCCACTTGAGTATTTTTCGCCTTCCAGTTGTGTTTGGGAGTCGGTGGGGTCATCTCTTCACCTCCATATCTTCCTCTCTTCTTGCATATCTTCCTTTATTGTTCACTACAAGGTCTTCCCCTTGTAAGTTCCTCTTCCTTATCACGTGACCTCCGTGGCTACCGTTCCCTTTGGACGATGTATTAACTCCCGTCTCGTTAGAGGCCGTTTGACATACATTGTCCAACTAACGTGATCACAGCCGACGTCTGGTTCATTATTCGTCATCTCGCGGCAAATTAGACGTGACGCCGACGCCAAGACCGAGACAGAGGCACACAGCGAGCTGGACGGTGACACAAACTTTTTTGCTTTCTGTTTAGGCGTCCCGGAAAATGTGGTTGTAAATTGTCTGTCTCCTCCTCTTGGTAGCAATATTGTTTTTAACCCATCCACCTGGCCTACCAACTTGGCCAAGATGTTAGGAGGTCCCTCATTTAACTATTCCGGGCCATCACTTACAGCATCCTCCACCTACTTGTTACCCGCTCTGACCCTTTTACCCTGGTCATGACAGAGTCCGGTCCCTCCGTCAGATTATGATGCAGTTCGTGTCCTTTCACAGGTCATAATACAGTCTGGTCCCTCCTTCAGGTCATGACACTGGTACTTCCGCCGGTCATTTCACAGTCTGCTCCCTCTTATCAGGTCACGACACGGTTTGGTCCCTTCGCCTGACCATGAGACAGTCTGATCCCACTTCCGGGTAAAAACACAGTCTGGTCCCTTTACGTAGTGGAGACAGTCTGGTCCCTCTATTGGGTCAGGTCTCTCTACATTGTGATGACACAATCTCTTCCCTCCTCCTAGTTATGATACAGGCTGTTCCCTCCACCTGGTTATAAAACAGTCTGGTCCCTCTACTTGGTCGTGACACGTTCTGGTACCTCCACTTGGTCGTGACAGAGTTTGGTCTCTCTACTGGGTCATGACACAGTCTGCTACCTTTACCTGGTCATGACACAGTCTGGTCCCTTCGCCTGGTCATGACAGAGTCTAGTTCCTCCACCTGGATTGGACAGAGTCTGGTCACTCTACCAAGTCGCGACACAGGCTGGTCTCTCTGCCAATTCATTACACAGTCTGGTCCCTTTACCAAGTTAAGACAGTTTAGTCCATCCACCGGTTTATGACGCAATCTGGTCCCTCTTCCGAATCATGATACAGACTGGATCCTCCATTTGCTCATGACACAGTCTGGTCCCTCCACCTGATCATCACACTGTCTGGTCCCTCCAACTGGTCATGACTTAGTTTGGTCCCTTTACCGGGTCACGACAGTCTGGTCACTCTATCGATTAATACAAAGGATTACAAAGAAATTCAAACAGCAGCAGACCACTGGTTACCTTTGAGGCTATTTATGATATAGGAGGAGATATCAAAATCATAGATCAGTGTGGTGAGAGTAGAAATACGTATATATGCAAAATAGAGAAATATGAACATTTCATGTAGCTAAGGAGGCGCAAATAATGTTGATATTGGATCTGAAAGGAAATATATATCAATTTTTTTTTAAACGTATGAATGATATCGCTCTAAACTATTCTAGCTTGTATATCATTCCATATGTTAACAGTCCTGTTGGAGAAAAAGTGCTTCGCCTCTTTCAAGGCAAAAGTTGGCCATGAATTTTTACCATTCCTACGAGTGAAATAAGACAAATTTATCCCTAAGTAGCTTGTAAGATCGAGATTATCGAAGCTTTTGACAATTTTGAATGCCTTTATTAGAACACCTCTTAACCTTCTCTTTTCTAAACTTATTAGATTTAAGTCATTTAGCTGGCTCTCATAGGATTTGTTTCTGAGTCCAGGAATCATCTTGACAACTCATCTCTGTACTCTCTCCATTCTGTTTGTGTCTTTACTCAAGGAGCGTGACCAAAACTGAACACAATATTCAAGATAGGGACGAAGAGTGACTTATAAAAAGTGAGGATAATTTCCAAGGACTATAAATCCAAGAATTTTGCTCGTCTCTTCAACTGCGTTTGTGCACAGTTTACCTGCCTTTATATCACCAGAGATTACTTCACTTAAGTCATTATCCTCATTTACCTTTTGCAGGTCAACAGATTTCATATTGTAACTTACCTTTTCATTTAGATTACCAGCATGTGAATCTTTGCATTTATCGATTCTAAAATTCATTTGCCACCTGTTAGCCTTGTCCATCAGACTGACTATGCCCGTTTGAAGCTGCAAACGTTCAATTTCTGTTGAAGATATCATTACTAACTTAGCATCGTCTGTGAATTTCGATACATTAAAATGCAACCCATTATCAATATCACTGATATATATAAGAAAGAGAACTGATACTGAGACATATCCTTGTGGTACACCACTTATTACGTTTAACCATTCACGTTACAGTCTGGTCCCACAATATAGTCATGACACAGTCTGGTCCCTTTACCAGGCCGTGACAGAATATGGTTTCTCTATCTTGTCATGACAGAGGCTGGCCCCTCCTTCCCCCTATAGTCAAAACACAGTTTGGTCCCACTAATGAGCCATGACAGTCTGGTTTCTCTACTTATCCACGACAGAGTCTGGTTTTTCTACCAGGTCACGATAAAAACTAGTCTATTTACCGGGTTATGGCAGTCTCGTGCCTCTACCATTGAATGACACAGACTTTCTTTTTTTGTGTTGAAGGCCGGGCCTTAATTGAAAAATAGAAGAAATTATGAAACGGAAAAAGAAAAGCCAAGGGAAAGTATTTACGAGTTTTTGAGAGATTGAAAGACTTGTATTTAGAAATGTGCCAGGCCATGGTAATTGGGAAAGACATGAGAAGGTAGAGAGTTCCAAAGCTTCGACGTGCAGTGAAATAAGTAGGTATCAAAATGGCACACGCTTGAGTTACCGAAGGCCACACAATAGTCGTATGACGCAGCAGCTTGCTGCTCGTGGTGGGGGCACACAAGCTACTACCTCCTGGGAGCAAAAACAAAAGTAATACCTATAGAAGAGGGAAAGTGAACCAACATTGCGGCGTAGGGCAAGGAGGTTCAAGTTTGGAAGTTAGCCTAGGCCAGTTTATAAGTCGGACCGCTTTCGACTCAACTATATCTAGTAGGGATACAGAGCTATAACCATCCTAAATGTGAGAACAGTATACTCCATACAAGGATGAATCAATCCCTTGCATAAACGGAGCAACTGTTCAGAAGAGAAGTTTCGACATCTAAACAGGATACCCAGTTTCTTAGAGGCAGACTTAGCTATTCCCGTTATGAGGGGTTTCCAAGAAAGAGCGGATGTTACAGTAATACCAAGTTTGTTAATTGAGTCAAGAGGTGGAATTACAGAACCGTCAAAGGGGAGACAAGAGTTATAAGGAGTTTTCCATAGAGAAATGGGTAGAAACTAGGTTCTGGAGACATTTAACTTAACAAGATTTTGTCTGACCCACTGAGATATCCTGTCCAAGTCTGAATTTATTGAGGAAGCTGTGTCAAGACGAGATGCAGATCAAGTGAGAGAAGAGAGAGCAGAATTGAAAGATGTGGATGAATGCATTGTTGAGTCGTTAGCGTATGAGTGCATTGGATTACTTGTGGAGGAGATGAAATCGTTGAGAAAAAAAAAAGGAGAAAAAGTGTAGGGGACACGAGGGAACCTGTTAATGGGGAAAATGGGGGAGGCTGATCCATCAACAACCACAGATAGATCGGCCGGAGAGGAAGTTAGATATCAGGGGGCAAAGTGAGGGAGGGGAAGCCAGAAGAGGGGAGCTTAGAGATCAGACCCCGATGGCACACCCTGTCAAGGTCAACTTCATATGACTCCCTAAAATCTTTCAGGTATGATGACCAGACCTTAGATAGATAGAAGAGAATATCACCAGTGGATCTCGCCTTACGAAAGCCATACTGGTGATTAGAGAGAGGGCTGTGATTTTCGAGGTGTTTAAGGATATGGGAGTTGAGGAGGGATTCAAAGACTTTGCAAATGGTAGATATCAAAGCAATTGGGCGGTAGTTGGAGGGGTCATAACGGTCACCCTTCTTAGGGATGGGATGTATCTAAGCATGTTTCCAAGAGGAAGGAAAAGCTTTGGTTTTTAAACAGAAACGGAATAGACGAGCAAGCACAGGTGCAAGTTCAGAGGCACGCTCTTTCAGTACATGGGGATGGATGCCATCAGGACTATAAGCCCTGCTTGTGTCTAGGGATAGAAACGCGTTTCGGACAGTCCGAAAACAAATTACGGGAAGAGGCATAGGATTAGTAAGAGGATCATGAGAGGATGAAGGAATATTAGAGTCATTCAAGGTGGAGTTAGAGGAGAAACGGGAACCAAAGAGAGTTGCTTTGTTAATGAGAGAGGCAGCTATAGTACCATCAGAACGGAAAAGTGAGGGAAATGTAGAGCCAAAGAAGTTGTTAAAGATGCCCTTAGCTAAAGACCAGAAAGACCTATCAGTGGATGACAAGGAGAGGTTATAGCGCTTCCTTTGAATAAAGGAACGCTTCCCCTCACGGATAACTCGCTTGCAGCGATTACGGGGCTGTGATAAAGCTGAATGGGCGCCAGAGGTAGGAGAGGTTTTCCAAGCCCAATATGCCTGATCCCCTGTCTAAACAGCCTCAGAACAAGAACGGTTGAACCATGGATAGGATTAAGAAGTAGTCTTGGGGGAAGAGGGGATGAAAGCTTCTATTCACGCTAGAATAGCCTCTGCTATGCGTTGGCTGAGACATAGGTATCACCATATAAGAGACAGTAATTTATCCAAGGAAAGTCAGAAAAAAGTTACGTAAGTTGTTCCAGTCAACTTTATTCAGGTGCCAGCATTTACGCATAGAAGGGACTGCTAGAGGGGAGGTGCCGTTAGAATAGAAACTTTTATGAGGGTGTAACCAGAAGAACCAACTGGGGGCGATATTGAGTATTTACAGCGAGATGGACTAGACCTGACAAACAAATCCAGAATATTAGAAGATTGGTCAAAGCGGTCAAATATATAGGTAGGGTGAGAGATAATTTGCTCTAAGTCATTGAAAATGGAGAACGTGAGGGCTTCGATTCCTCCACTGTCCGTGTGGGAGGAATTCAACCATTCCTTATGGTGAACGTTGAAATCCCCGAGGTAGAGGATCTCGGCTTCCGGGTGAGAGGATGTCACATTCTCATGGCAGGAGTTTAGGTAGATAGTCGAAAAAGGTTAAATAATTTGTAGAATTTGGAGAGCAATAGGCGAAACAGAGGACAAGTGTGGTAGTAGGGAGACAGACTTTGAGCCACATAACATCAAAGTTGTAGAGTCAAGGTCCACGAGGCGTGCAGCAGGTGTTTTTATGTTAAAATAATCACAAACACCACCTTTCAACCGGAATCGTAAGTGGAGGTTGTAGTTAGATATGAAAAAGGGACTAGTGAGAACATCATTAGACAACTGTGTCTCAGACAGAAGTAAGATATTAGGAGAGGTACTAGACAGATGGTATTCAACTGAGGAGAGCTTACTAGGGAGGCCACGAATGTTGGTATAGCGAATAGAAAAAGAGGAATGTGTCACAGAGAGGGAAAGGTTATGGGAGTGGGCCGGTACTACTACAGCCAGAGCCGTCCCTCATATTGGCAGTAGAGTCAGGTTGAAACTCGGAGGTTGTAAGCACCCCATGATGCCGGGGACTACAGGTCATAAATTTGATGGACTCTGTCATGATGATACTTACAAATGTCCCTCCACCTGCTCATGATACAGTCTGGTTCCCCTTCCCGGTCATGACACAGTCTAGTTCCTCTAACTAGTCATGACACTGTCTCGTCTCCCCACCTGGTCATGACAGTCTAGTCCCTCTACTGAATCATGACAGTCTGGTCCCTCCAGCGGGTCATGACCTAGCCTGGTCGCTTTACCTGATAAAGGCGCAATATGATCCCTCTACTTGCGTCACGACACAGTCTGGTTCTTCTATCTGGTCATGACAGTCTGGTTCCTCTACCGGGTAACGACACAGTCTGTTCTCTCTACCGGATCACGGCACAGTCTGGTACCTCAACTGGGTCCTGTCACAGTCAGGCTCCTCCTCCTGGATATGACAGTCTGGTCCCTTTACCGGGTCATGATCCAGTCTGGTCTCTCCACCAGCTCATGACAGTCTGATCCCTTTACCAGCTCACGACACAGTCTGGTTCCTCTACCGAGTCATTATACAGCGTTGTCCCTCTATCGGGTCAAGACACTATCCGTTCCCACCACCTGGTCATGACAGTCTTCTCCCTCTACCGGGTCATGACACAGTCTGGTCCCTCCACCTGGTCATGACACAGTCTGGTCCCTTTATTGGGTCATGAGACAGTCTGGTCCCCCTGTTTAATCATAACAGTGTGGCACCTCTATCTGATCGTGACACAATCTGCTCCCTCTACCGGGTCATGACAGTGCGGTCCCTCCACCTGTTCGTAACCGACGCCAAACATCCCCCTCCCCTATTATAACACTTAACACTATCTGCTTCCTTTTCCCACACAGTACAATATCCAACCGTCTACTTACTTCAACATTAGTCAGCACTTCACTTGCTCGTAATAATGTGTTGCCCCCTTCACTTCACTTTACAATGGCCCAACGCGATTCCCAGCGCCGAGACACTGTCCATACGTCTTCCAGGCATCCACAAACACCATTGGTTAACACCGTCTCTCACACGTTCATGATAACAAATGGACTATTTGACCTGGAAAATGTGAAATAATATATGAGACTACGGCGGTGACACGCACATGCATCCTGAGTAGTGAACTGTGTAGTTAAGGATGGCATGGGTGTCCTATAGGCTATGACGGCGAGCCAGTTTAGTCCCAGTTGGTCTATTGCTAATGGACGGTAAAGCATGAATATAAATGGGTCATGTCCTGTGGATATTCCACCGAATTCTTCACTGAACTTCACAGGCACGTATCGTACTTACGTGAGTTCAGAATGAAATATAAGTATCGAAAATTACTGTAAGAACATCATTAGACTCTCACATTGTGAGGTCATGACATGAGTGTAACTACCAGTGAAGTAGACTCAAACAAAACCAGCGATAAACAAGATGAAAAGACTGTCTTTGTAGTTGGCCTGCATCCTTTTGCCCATCAGCCTTAAAACCTGGAAAAAAGAATAAGAATGACTTCCATGTCAGGGAATTCATTTCACTAAATCAGGAGCAAAGACATTTGTGATATTTCATTTTTTTTCTTTTCTGATGATGAGTCGTTATCCTGCGATTGGTCATTAATCAAAATAAGGTTTGGCGTATTATAACGTAGTTCACCTCCTCATATTATATCAGTCAAGATAAAGATCAGGTTTCAAACAAAATGAAAACTAGAAAAGAAATCACGTATCACCTCTGCGGTCTGAGGGAAGCATTACCTGGCTGGTCCACAGGGAAGCAGATTGCCCTCTGCGTACTCACTCTGACGCTGATGAAACAAGAACATTCTCGCTCCTGCCACAGCCGTGTAAACTGGAACGGCTGCAGTAAAGCAGCGGCCTCGGGATATTTTGCCATAATAATCGTCCGCACTGCGTCGTCTCCCACGTTTGCTCGGCGAATCATCTTGCTCTAATTTCCGGTTGGCCTGGGATCGTTCCAACATTCTTTCATCAAAAAGTACAGACGTATTTCCTTTTGTACGTTTCATGATGTTCGGGATGAATACCTCGCTTCCTTTCATAATACGAATATACCATTGTTCATTGAATTAAGCAATGGACGACATAATTTGAAAATTGTGTTCCCTGCTTGAGGTAATGTCCCTGAATAACAACCATATAT
>JAYMFT010005805.1:0-17134 GCA_038088735.1 Panulirus argus | reverse complement strand
CTCGCCCCCATCCACTCCTGATGCCACCCCGCCCCCCGGGGAAATAGCATTGCCAACCCCCGCGCCGGCAAGGTAGCTCCAGGAGACAGATGAAATGGCCACATTCGCTCACACTCAGTCTCTAGCTGTCATGTATATATATATATATATTTATTCATTCATGATACTTGATCACCGTTTCCTGCATCAGCGAGGTAGTGCCAGGAAAGAAACAAAGAAAGACCCATCTACTCATATACACACATATATACATACATGCACATAATGCACAATACAAATGTGCACATACACATATCAACATATACATATGTAAATACATATACATATACATGCAAATACACATATACACATGTAAATATTCAAATTTGCTCAGCTTTACCCATTTCCCAGCGCCACTTCACCGTACAAGTAACAGCAATACCACACCATGTGACAACGAGGTAGCACCACAAACCATGCAGAGAAAGGCCACATCCACTCACACTCATTCTCTAGCTGTAATGTGTAATGCACTGAACTCACAACTCCCTATCCATAGACCTCTCCATGGTCTAACCCAGATGTTTCACATGCCCTGGTTCAGTCCACTGACAGCACATCAACCCCAATATACCAAATCGTTCCTTCCAATTCACTCTATTCCATGCACGCCTTTTACCCTCCTGCATGCTCAGGCCCCAGTCGCTCAAAATCTTTTTCACTCCATTCTTCCAACTCCAATTTGGTCTCCCACTTCTTCTTGTTCCCTTCACTTCTGACACATATATCCTTTTTGTCAACCCTTCCTTATTCATTTTCTCCATATGTCCAAACCATTTCAGCACAGCCTCTTCTGCTCTCAATCATACTCTTTATATTACTTACTTGATCAAAAACCTCACACCATATAGTGTCCTTAAACATTTAATTTCCAACCCATCCACCCTCCTCAGCACAACCCTATCTATAGCCCATGCCTCGCAAACATATACAGGTTGTACCTCTCTAATCCGGTGCTCTATGGTTTGGCAACTCCCATTGTCCGACGTGTTTTGAATCTACCAACATTAGTTTGTGGATCTGCTACCAGGGTGGTGCCATTAGCAAGAAAGCAGTGCTAAGGTGCCAAAATCTATTTACACTGCAGCAGAGCTAATTACCAGTCCTGTTAATTTTTCACATTCAGCTGTATTTTAGCCCTTCAGGATATCATCCAAGAGATCAAGAGGTGCAGAAGATGGTGCTTGTGCTAATAAGTGTAAGTAAAAATCATTTTCTTTGCTTGAAAAGTTGGGCTTACTGAGAAAATTAGATAAAGGAACTTCTGTAAAGACTTTATGTGAGTACTATGAGACTGGATCGTCAACTGAGTATAACTTAAAGAAACAAAAAGGGCAGATTAAGTTTTTTTGCTGAAAATGAAAGCAAGAAAAGTTAAAAGTTCTGGAAAACTCTGAAAGGTGCCAGGAGCACAGAATCAGAAAGCGCACTTATAAAGTGGTTTAAGCTCCGACATAATGAAGGTGTAAGCATTTCTGGGGAGATGCTTATTGAGCACGCCAAAGTTTTTCATAGAAAACTAAAGCTAGACTATGACTGTGGATATTCGCAAAGATGGTTACACAAGTTTAAGTGGAAACATGGGATTTCAGTACATAGCATGTGCGGTGAAAAGCATAGTGCTGACAGGGAAGCTACAATAAAGTTTGTGAATGAATTTGTACAGTCAGAGTCTGTAGAAAACTTATCCCCAGAACAAGCGTATAATGCTGATGAATCTACCCTGTACTGGCATCGTATGCAACAAAAAACCCTTGCCCAAGATACTGAGAAGTCTCCATCTGGGGGTAAGGAACACATAAAGTCAAGCTGATGGCAATTGGTTAGTGTTCACCCGAGGGCCTTTAAAGGAGTGAAGATTCTTCCACTTATCTACCATGGTATTAAAATAAGGTGGATGACAATTCAACTTTTTCTTGAATGGTTTGAAAATTACTTAGTGCAGAAGTTTTAACAAAAGACAATGCTTTTGGTCTTTACCTCCCTCCTAACTGCACCTCTCTGATTCAGCCCTGTGACCAAGGCATATTACGTTCATTGAAATCTAAATACAGATCAAAGTTTATGCACCATTTCCTTGTCGCACTGAATAATGGGAAGCTTTCTGAAGATTTCAAAAAGGAATTTAACTTATACGATATGGTATGGTCACTAGCTTCTGCCTGGAATAAAGTCAAGAATAGAACACTGCAATGTGGCTGGCACAAACTGTGATCAAGCTTAATGTTTCAGGATGAGGAAAGGAATGAGCCTGACTTCTTTGGATTTAGAGTTTCTAGTGAAAAGATACTGATTCAAGAATTGGTCGAGTATACTAGGTGTATGACTAACCCAAAGTGTTTTGCAATAATCAACAAGATTACAGAGGAAAACCTAGAGTAATGGATGAACATTGATGACAACAAGCCCATTGTTTATCAGCCAACTGATCAAGAAATCATGGAAATGGTTCAGCAAGGTGAGAAGAAACAAGATCATAATGAAAAAAGTACAGAAGAAAACGAGGAAGTGGAAGAAAGAATTTTTAAAGATAAATGTATCCAGATGACGAGAGATCTAATTACAGGACTGGAGCAAATGGACTTTATAAGAGAAAAAGACGTTATGTCTGTTTATCTGATTCAAAGAAAATTAATGAAGGAAAAACTAAAGTACCAGAAGCAAGCTAAATTGGAATAGTGGTTGAAGAAGGTCATTAATAAAACTGCCTAGACTCTTTCCAGCATAGAAAATCCACTTTCCTGCACTTCCTCTGCCCCTGATATGCAAGTATCTACTGACCATGAAGACCATGCTGATCCTGATGTATTTCTGAAGTAATTTGATGTAAAAATGAAAACTTTGTTTGTAAGCAATTATGGTTGTATTATTTCATGCTTTAAGCTCTGTTCTACCTTTGATAACAAAGCAATATGTATGTCAAATGAGCTGGCAAGACTAAGGGTTGGGCATATGTATATATAGGGGGAACCATTAGGGGTTAATTTCTGTTTTCCAGCATTTTCTGTGGTCCAGCAATGGCCAGATCCCAAGGTTGCTGGATCACAGAGGTTCAACCTATAATATTGTTGAAACTACTATTCCTTTAAATACCCATTTTTGCTCTCAAAGATAACGTTCTCTCTTTCCACATATTCTTCATCACTGCCAGAACCTTCGCCCCCTCCCCCACCCTATGACTCACTCCCGCTTCCATGGTTCAATTCACTGCCAAGTCCACTCCCAGATATCTAAAACACTTGACTTCCTCCAAATTTTTCTCTATTCAAACTTACATCCCAACTAACTTGTCCCTCAACCCTGTTGAACCTATTAACCTTGCAATTCCTTACATTTACTCTTAACATTTTCCTTTCACACACTTCCAAATTCAGTCACTAACATCTGTAGTTTCTCGCTCGAATCAGCCACCAATGTTGTATCACTGGCAAACAACAACCAGCTCACTTCCCAGGCCCTCTCATCCCCAACAGACTGCATACTTGCCCCTCTCTCCTAAAGTTTTGCACATACCTCCCTCACCATCCAATCCATAAATGAATTAAACAACCATGGTGACATCACACACCCTTGCCACTGACCAACCTTCACTGGGAACCAATCACTGTCCTCTCTTCCTACTCATATACATGCCTTACACCCTTGAAAAAATTTCTCACTGCTTCTAGCAGTTTGCCTCCCACACTATTCATTCTTAAGACCCTCCACAAAGCATCTCTATAACCCTACCATATGCCTTCTCCAGATCCATAAATGCCACATACAAATCCAACTGTTTTTCTAAGTATTACTCAAACACACTCTTCAAAGCAAACACCTGATCCACACATCCTCTACCACTTCTGAAACCACGATGCTCTGTACATGCCTTCATCCTCTCAATCAAATTTCTTTTTTTTATGTTGAAGACTCCACTCACAGACAAAAGTCCACATCAAGGCCGGGCCCCAATTGAAATTTAGAGAGAATTAAGAAATGTAAAAGAAAAGACATGGAAAATATTTACAGAGTTTTGAGAAAGTGAAAGACCTGTCTTTTGAAATGAGCCAGGTCATAGTTATTGAGAAAGGCATGAGAAGGTAGAGACTTCCAAAGCTTCAAAGTGTAGGGAAAGAAGCAGGTATCAAAATGGCACACCCTTGAGTTGCTGATGGCCACTCAATAATCATGTGATGCAGCAGATTGCAGAGTATTGCATGGACTAGCTAGTGGTTGGGGCACAAAAACAGCCAGCTCTTGGAAGCAAAAGTCAAAGTAATAACTACAGAAGAGGGAGAGTGAACTAACATTATGGTGTAAGGCAAAGGGTTCAAGTTTGGAAGTTAACCTGGGATAGTTAATAAGTCGGACTGCTTTCACCTCAACTCTGTCAAGAAAGGAAATAGAGCTAGAACCACCCCAAATGTGAGAGCAGTAGCCCATACAAGGATGAATCAATTCCTTGTATAAATGTAACATATGTTCAGAAGAGAAGAGGTTGTGACATCTGAACAGGACACCCAGTTTCTTAAGAGGCAGACTTAGCTATTTCCATAATGTGGGGTTCCCAAGAAAGAGTGAATGTTACAGCAATACCAAGTATGTTCATTGAGTCAAGAGGTGGAATTAAAGAACTGTCAAAGGAGATACGAGAGTTGTGGGGAGTTTTTGATTGAGATGGTAGAAATTGGGTCTTGGAGGCATCAAACTTAACTAGATTTTGTATATTCCACTGAGATATTCTGTCCAAGTCTGAGTTTATTGAGGAAGCTGTGTCAAGACAAGATGCAGATCGAATGAGAGAAGAGAGAGCAGAACTGAAGGATGTGGATAAAGCAGTGTTGAGTCATCAGCGTATGAGTGCACTGGATTGTTTGTAGAGGAGAGGAAATCGTTGAAAAAAAAAGGAGAAAAAGTGTAGGAAATAGGACAGAACCTTGAGCGATACCGCTGTTGATGGAGAAAAGAGGGAAGGCTGATCCATCGATAACCACAGAAACAGATCGGCCAGAGAGGAAGCTAGATATGAAGGAGCAAAGTGAGGGAGGGAAGCCAAAAGAGGGAAACTTAGAGATGAGACTCCGATGCCACACCCTGTCAAAAGCCTTAAATATGTCAAAGACAACTACACTTGACTCCCCAGAATCTTTCAGGGATGATGACCAGACATTAGTAAGATAGGAAAGAATATTACCAGTGTATCTTGCCTTACAGAAGCCATAGTGGTGATCAGAAAGAAGAATGTGAATTTTGAGGTATTTAAGGATATGGGAGTAGAGGAGGGATTCAAAGACTTTGGAAATGGTAGATGTCAGAGTAACAGGACGATAGTTAGAGGGGTTAGAATGGTCACCCTTCTTAGTGGTGGGATGTATCAAGGCATGTTTCCAAGGAGAAGGAAAAGTCTTGGCTTTTAAACAGAAATGGAAGAGACAAGTAGGCACAGGTGCAAGTTCAGAAGCATATAATTATCCAGGAATATTCAACAAACTTGTCTCTCTAGTTTGAAAACTTAACTTTATCCCCCTTGCCTTTATACAGTTTCACTATACATGCATTCCTCTAATCCTTAGGCACTTCACCATGATCCATACATACACTGAATATCCTAACTAACCAATCAACAATGAGTCACCCCATTTCTTAATAAATTCAACTGTAATACCATCTAATCTCATTTCATCTGCCGCAAGGTTTTCACTACATCTCTTTTCACCAAACCAATCTCCCTGACTCTCTCACTTCACATACCACTATGACCTAAACACCCTATATCTGCCACTCTATAATCACATACATTTAACAATCCCTCAAAATACTCCCTCCATCTCCTCCTCGCACCATCATTTCCTCTCATCACTTCCTCTTTTGCCCTTTTCACTGATGTCCCCCTTTGTTCTCTTGTCTTTTGCACATTATTTACCTCCTTCCAAAACATCTTTTTATTCTCAAAGTTTAATGATACCCTCTCACCCCAACTCTCATTTGCCCTTTTAACAACACCTGCACTTTCCCCTTGACCTTCTGCCACTTTCTCTTATACATCTAATCATTTGCACTCTTTCCTTACAAGTACCCTCCAAACTCATCTTTTTTTTCTTTCACCAGTAACTCTACTTCTGCATCCCACAACTCATTACCCTTTTCAATCTGCCCACCTCCCATCTTTCACATGCCGCATGCATCTCTTCTATATGCCATAACTGCTTCCCTAAATATCTCCCATTCCTCACCCACTCCCAGCACTTCATTTACCCCCACCTTTTGCCATTCTACACTCAATCTCCTGGTATTTCTTCACACAAACCTCCTTTCCAAGCTGACTTACTCTCACTACTCTCTTCTCCCCGACATTGTCTCCTCTTTTTCGAAAACCTCTACAAATCTTCACCCTTGCCTAAACAAGATAGTTCTTATTTACTTACATATATCAATATTACCTCTTCTCTTTTCATTCATACTTGATCAACACTTCCAGCATTGGTAAGGTAGTGCCAGGAACAGATGAAGAAAGGCTGGATCCATTCATATCCATCCTCTAGCTGCCATGTATAATGCACTGAAATCATAACTTCTAATCCACAATCAGGCCCCACAGACCTTTCCATGTTTACCCTGGACAATTCACAATGCCCTGGTCCAGTCCACTGACAGCAGTTGACTCCTGTACACCACATTGTTCCAGATCACTGTATCCTATGCATGCCTTTCACCCTCCAGCATGTTCAGGCCCTGATTGCTCAAAATCTTTTTCACTCCATCCTTCCATCTCCAATTTGGTCTCCTCCATTCTCCTTTTTTCCTCAACTTCTGACACTTATATCCTCTTTGTCAATCTTTCCTCACTTATTTTCTCCATATGTCCACATCTTACAGTACATCTTCTTCAGCTGTCTCCTTGAAAGTTAAGAATAATCCAAAGGAATTCTTCAAATATATAAGACAAAGGAAGACAGTAAAAAAAGGAATTGGACCATTACAAAATGAACATGACATGCTAACTACTGACGACAAGGAAATGGCTACCATAATAAATCATTCTTTTGACTTCGTATTCACAACTGAAGAAACATCTCGAATACCGCAACCAATGAAAATGTTTCAAGGACCTGATGAAGAAGAGTTGAAGGTCAGAGAAATAAAGAGCTCTGAAATATCTAATTACTTGGACCAACTAAATCCTAACAAATCAAATGGCCCAGATAACTTAGCTCCAAGGTTTTTAAAAGAGGTAAGGAGACAGCTAATATACCCCATATCAAAAATATTCAATAAATCTCTATTGGATTATTAGGTGCCAACTGCCTGGAAACTAGCAAAAGTTACTCGTATCAGTAATCCCTTGATTTAACGGACTAATAGTGGGGAGGGGATGTTTGTTAATGCTGAAAGTCCATTAAGTCGAATGTAACCATTTCTTGATACATTATACAATAATACAATACACTGTTCATGAAACTCCTCTATCACTTGATGCCATTTTGAATTGTAAGGCTTGCAAAACCATTCAATAAACAGTCATAATTCTCCATATACAACCTAACTGCACTATAGCTTGAGGCAGACTGAGACCGAAACAAAGCAAGTATACCCCATACTGCCAAAAATAAGTGCGATATGAAATGCACATAGTGTGGCATTTGAGATTTTTTAATCTTTTTAATTTTTTAATTATTAATAATTACAGTATTATTATTTGCCTGGTCCGTTAAATCCGAAATCCATTATATCAAGGGATTACTGTACATAAAAAAAGAGGCAAAAAGTGTGCCTTGAACTACCACACAATTAGCCTTATGTCAAAGTTAGGTAAAAGATGGAAAAACTAATACAAGATAAAATTGTCACTTTTCTACAGGATCACAAAATTACGTGGGACAACCAACACAGTTTCCACAACAGAAGATCCTGCCTGACAAATTTACTGTAATCTTTTAATGTTATTTATCAGAATTGGGATGAAAAAGTAGTCTGATGTAGTGTATTTATATATCCAAAAGGCTTTCAATAAAGTACCTCACAAGAGACTTTCACATAAAATCAAAGCACACGGAATCAGTGAAGAACTCTGTACATGGGTCAGAGGCTGGCTTACAGGAAGAAAGCAGCGTGTAGTATTAAACGGTGAAGCCTCAGATTAGCTGAACATAACGAGTGGTGTGTCACAGGGGTCAGGCTCAATTCTTTTCATTATATACATTAATGACCTAGAACTCAGTTTGATATCTAAGATCTCCAAATTTGCTGACAATACTAAATGAGGAGCTAGATGAAATGATTCAAAGACATCTTAACTTACTAGCAGAGTAATCAGAAGGATGGTAAATGACGTCTAATGAAGACAAGTGTAAAGTTATGCACTTTGGAGACAAGAATGTATGTTACAACTACAAACTATTCGGAAACTCTCAAACTAAAGTAAATGAAGAAAAGAACCTTGGAGTTGTCATTAGCAACAATCTGAAGTAAATTAAACAGTGTCAAGCAGAAAGTAAAACAAGGCAACCAAAAGTTAGGTTTCATAGCCTGGTATATAGATCACAAGACACCAGAAACAATTCTCACACTTTATAAATCTCTAGTAAGACCACACTTTGAATATGCAGTCCAGTTTTGACCCCCAAACTATAAAAAAATGAGAAAAAATTAGAGCAAATACATAAACAAGTGACAAAATTGATCCCGTCCCTTAGAAATCTGGCATACAAAGAGAGGCTAAAACGTTTGGATCTCTTCTCCCTTAAAAAATGTAAACTTTGTGGAGACTTAATCCAAGTGTTCAATTCTGAACAAGTTTGATAAAGTAAATCACGAACATCTTTTTGAAATACAAGAAAATAGTTACCTGGAAAAATGGAATAAAACTCAAAGCTAAAAGATGTAACATGGATGTGGAAAAAAACTTCTTTTCCTATAGGTGTGTTGAACAATGGAATAAGTTACCATCAGATGTAGTAAATGCTAACACTATAAATACCTTCAAAAGTTGTTTAGACAAACATTTTATAATTTCAGGTATATTCTGAGAAAACCCCCAGAAATAAACTGTATAAATGACAGTGGTAACGGGACAGTAGAAGGCAAATGTGCAGCAGCGGGGAGTCGGTGATAGCTTAAAAAACTGGTGAGTGGAATTACATTTTCTTGTCAAGTTAAAAAATATCTTTTTACCAGACAGTCCAGTTATGAGCCAATCAGGCCTCCTGTTGTCTGTCTTTCTCATGTAAACAACACTCCTTTTATTACCACACCTCTCTCTCTTTTCCCCTTTCATTACTTACTTGACCGAACAACCTCACACCATATAATGTCCTTAAACATTTCTAATACACCCATCCTCCTCTGCACAGTCTTATCTACAGCCTATGCCTCACATCCATATAATAATGTTGGGACTACAATTCCTTCAAACATACCCATTTTTGTTTTCTATCCACCTATATCTCTGATGCCCATTCCCTCCAGGAACTCACATCAAGGGGTGGCCACAGCAAAAGAGTCTCCACTTATCTCTGTCCTTACATGCCTCCCTCGTATACACCATTCTACACAATCTTCCATCATTTCTCTCTCCAGTATTCTTTCACTCTATTTGCCCATGTCACAGGTAATTTTCCACTCACACCAACCCCTTTAACTGTTCTAGCATACACTCTCCTTGTAAACTCCCAGTCTTGCATTCTTTCAACATGCCCAAACCACCTCAAACTATTACGTTTCAACCTTTCTACCACTCCACAATTCATTCCCTGCCAAACCACATCTCTCATATACCCTTTCATTCCTTTCTTCATTCCATTTAGTCACACCACAGGCTCTTCTCAGATAGCTCATTTCCATAGCCTGGATTCTTGATCTCTGTGACTCATTCCATGTCCATATCTCAGCTGCATAGGCCAGGGATGGATGGACTATGCTATCCTTTAATCCACTCTTCACTTCCATACCTACACCTCTACCCTTCATTATTCTATTAAGGAACCCAATAACTCTTCTACCCTGTACTGCTCCCTCTTTTATCTCTCTTTCCTTATCACCACACTTACCCAAGACAGCTCCTAGATACTTAAATTTTTCACTTCTTCAAGTCTTTTTCCCTCCATATCTATACTTTCACTCCATTTCCTTTCACATACTATTACTTTACTTTTACTCTCATTTACCTTCAATCGCCTATGCTTACATACATTATAAAACACACTTACACCTTCGGCAACTCCTGTTCACTCTCAACAAACAACGCAATATCAACAAACAAGCTTGCCTCTAACCAACTCATCTCATGGCCACACTCCATCACTGCATCCCTTTTCCCTAGTTTTGCTTTCATTTCTCTTATCACTAAATCCATATATACATATCAAAAAGCCACAGTGATATCACAAAGCCCTGCCTCACACCTACATGTATCCTAAAACTTTCGCTCAGCTCTCCATCCACTCTTACACATGCATTTGCTCCTCTATAAAAGGCTTTCACACCATTCACAGTCATACCCCTATACCATATATCCTTAAAACATCCCAAAAAGTATTCCATTCAACTCTGTCATACACTTTCTCCAAATTCATAAAAGCTGCATGTAACTTCTTACCTTTCACTAAATAGTTTTCCACGGTCATCTTTACTACAAAAATCTGATCCACACATCCCCTACCTTTCCTAAAACTCCCTTGCTCTTCAATTGTTCTGCATTCAGTCACTTCCACCACCATCAATTAATATTCTTGCATATACTTTTCCTGGTATGATTAACAAACTTATCCCCTATAACTGCTACATACATCCTTAGCATCTTTTCGTTTGAATAAGGGAATGATAATAGCTTTCCCCTAATCCTCAGGCAGAACCTTCTGTTTCCATGCTAAATTATATATGTTGGAATTTGTTGGAAGTATGTTGGTCAACATTTTCTGTGGTGCCCCAAAGATGAGATTTTGGCTTTAATCATTGTTGTTTGTTGATATATATTATACCATTATTTGCATTCATGTAATTATAGATTTTTTAGAGTATGTAGGTTGCATGTGTTTGTAATTTTGATAATGAAAGAAAATGTATTTATTTTCCATGTACTGAAAATTTGTAGTCTGTCACACTGTAATTGCAGTATATAAAACTTCATGAAGATGTGGAAAATACACTGACAAGTTGGACACCATGGCAACTTTTTTTTTTTTCTGGATCTTCTCCAATATGAATGAAGTTTAGCCACAAATGTCAGGGCAAAATCAACATTTTGGTGTCCAGACTCGGGAGTCACAAAGATATTAAGGACTTCTTGTAAGTATTTAGTGGCTAACCAACCTTAGTGGCTAACCAACCTAAGAACTTATTAGAGAAGCCAAACATCAGTGTAACTAAGCTGAAAAGTACCAGTGAAAACTTTGATTACAGCCTATCTTCTTTAGATGAAGCGCAGTCAGAATTAGAAGTAAAGTTAGAGAGTGACGACCTTGATGAAGACAGATGAGTTTAGAATTAAATTTCTTGAACAATGGATTAAGGCTTCTGAAAAAATCCAAGAACTTATGAGAAGTAGTAAAGATGATGGTGCTGCTAGTGTAAATGGTACTAATAGATCTGCAGCTGCACAAGTATGGTTGCCTATGTGAGAACTTCCAGAATTTAAAGGAGAGGTTACAGAATGGCAGTCTTTTCGGGACCAATTCAGTTCTCATGTTGATGATGCAGACATTCCTGTGATAAGCAAATTTAGCTATTCCGCTTCATTGTTGGAAGGAGAAGCTAAATCGGTCATCTCATGTCTTTCTCACACAAGTGCCAATTATAAGACTGCATGTGATCTTCTGAAGGAAAGATATGGAAGGCCTGAGAGAATAATATTTGCTCATGTTCAAGCTCTTTTAAATGGCAAGGTTCCTGTGAAAGCAAGAGGTCCCAAGTATGTGTCCCAACTCTGAAATCTATGTGATGAGCTATTGACACACATCAGAAGTTAAGAAACATTAAGTGTGTCCAGTAAGCAGTGTGAAGTCTTCTTAATGTCAATCATCCTATTCTGTCTTCCGAATGAAATAAGATTGGAGCGGGCTCTGCAAGGTGTGGGTTGTGAAAGTCACTTGGAATGGCTGCTGAAGTTCTGCTGCTGAAGTTCTTACAAAAAGAAGATGAGAGCATTGAACGTTCAGCAACTTTCAAGGATATTACTTTAGGGAAATTGGAAAGTCATAGTGCACCTGAAGAAAGAAGGAATTGGCACCCATAGGGCTCAAGGGAGAAAGTATCTTCTGCTTCAGCTCTTCACACATCATCTGAAGTTGAATGGTCAACTTGTGGTTTTTGTAGTAAAAGACATAAATTGGAAAAATGTTTTGAAATACTGAAATTAAGTGGTAAAGGGCTTACTGGTAGAATTAAGCCTGCTAGGTTGTGTTTTAAGTGCCTAAGTAAAGGACAAGTTGCTAAGGGTGCAAAATGTAATGGTAAACATAACATATTAATGTTTGGCATCAAATTGGACTCAAATATAGGTAATGATTACATGAAGGTTACAGATGAACAAAGGTCTGAAATTGTAAGTGAAGATAATACTAAGTATTCATCAATTCATCATGCTGGAGTTGCTCTTCATAATATTGCTTCCAATAATGAAACATTATCCCTGGGGATAGGGGAGAAAGCATACTTCCCACGTATTCCCTGCATGTCGTAAAAGGCGACAAAAAGGGAAGGGAGCAGGGGGCTGGAAATCCTCCCCTCTAGTTTCTGCTTTTCCAAAAAAGGAACAGAGAAGGGGCCAAGTGAGGATTTTCCCTCTAAGGCTCAGTCCTCTGTTCTTAATGCCACCTCGCTAATGCGGGAGAAGGCGGATTTGTATGAAAAAAGAAAAAATATATATATGTACATATATACTGCATCTTGCTACTTTTTGTGTGAAACAATATGACACCACAAAAAGGAATTCAAAAAATGCCTATTGGCATGGCTTTACATTGGAAGCCCTGCTTTCATTTTATTGTAATGCATCACTTGTGAAGTGTCTGGGGTAAACCAAGGAAAGCTCTGTGGGGCCTGGTATTAGAAAGGGAGCTGTGGTGTTGGTGTATTACACATGACAGCTACAGAATGCATGAGTGAATGCATCCTTTCTTTGCCAGTTCCTGATGCTACTTCACTAATGCGGGATATGGTGATTTAGTATGAAAAAAATCAACTGTTAGCTACATCTCCTGTCATCTACCATAATTAGTATTTTCTTGATTTCATACTTCAGGTAAGGGATGCTCAACCTAAACAACTGATGGTAGGAGCTGATTCAGTAAGATGAATGCAGACCATTCAAGCAATTAGCTCATCCAATTCATGAAACAGTCCGGAAGGTTGAGTGAAACATCTTTCCTCACCCTAACAAAAGAATTCAAGAGGGCCATTTAGATATGCCCATACACTCTGCCCCAGAACCCGAATCCTGAAACACTGTCTTTATAAAAATATGCAAAACACCCCTTACATGAGCACTGAATATCCTTTGGACAGAATGTCTGGAGTGTGATATCACTTATAAAAGTATGCAGAACACCTCTAACATGAACACTGAATATCATCTAGACAAAAAGTCTCGTTTCTGACATCACTCCTGAGAGCTTGAAACTGACTTACATCACCCCACTCCACAAAGGAGGAGGTAAAGCAACCCCAAAATCTACAAAATGATAGCAATGACACCACTTACTATCAAAATCTTTGACAAAGTCCTAAGATGTAAACTGACTTACTTTCTGAGACTGAATTATCTACATAAATCAGGAAAACATGGTTTCAGGAATCAAAGGTCTTGCCTTCCCCACTTGCTTGACCACTATGATAAAATTGGAGAGGCATCAGAGAACAAAGTGCTCACATAATATACAACATAATTAGCAAAAGCATTTGATATATGTGAACATGGTGTCAGAGCACATTATATGTAAATGATGGAAATAATCAGAGAAAATAAAAGATGGACATAGAAATTCTTGACTGACAAATGAACACACTGTTGAAAATCATGCTATCTTCCAATGCCTACACTTCGTTCTTATTTGTGACTTTGAATGTTTCATATTATCCTTTACAGATGATACCGGAATAATTGCAAATACATATCTCATAAGAAAATACTAAAAACAATAAACTAACAAAATCAAATGGGATAATCTCCAACTCCTCTGGCACGCGCAGTATGAAGAAATCACAAAAAGTACATAATACCAAACAGGTGTAAGCATCATCATATCATGGGTGAACAATAAGAAGGATCTTAAGAGTAATGATGTCTGATAACTTTACTTTGTATGAACATAATAAAGCAACAGTAGCCTATTCTATAAAGATGATAGGGTGGTTCTTGCATACCTTTAAGAAAAATGGGGAAAACTGATGATGATACTCCTCAAGGTGATAATACTCTTACAGACAGAATACAAACGGCAACATTCTAGGCAGGTGATACTGTGTTGTTAGAAACATTCAAAGATCCTTCATGCCCAATATTAATACAATTAGGCAGCTGAAGTACTGAGAACATCTGAAACTACAGAAGCTGTATTCTCTGGAATGCAGATAGGAGGTATATCAACATTTACAACAGGAAAACCTACACCTACAAACATTATCCTAACTGGCATGACATGCATGAAAGACTTTGTAATATATAACTCCTACAAATCATGAGGTCCAATAAGCACAAAAGGAGAAAATACCTTGAACATCTAAGGCCCAATACTGTTTAACAAACTGTCAACAGACATCAAAAACACTAATATGTGCACTGTGGAGAAATTCAAGAAGGCTCTGGATGAACATTTACACAGTGTACCAGACTAACAGGGTTATGGCAGCTATGTGGGCCTGAGGGCTGTGGCTTCCAACAGCTTGTTCAGCTAATACCCCAACTCAGTAACCTGGACTTAGGCTGTGGAGGCAAAAGATTTCTTTAGTTTATGCCAGTTAAACGAGTTAAATGCTAACTTGAATCATCAGTGATTTTTTTCTGCAGTCCTAATGTAGTGTTTAGAGAGTAATAGTTGTGGAGCATGATTTAGAGCATTAACACTTTATTGAACAAAGTATCAAAAAAGGTGATAGTAAGGGTTTTGTAAATCTGGGACAACATGGGGTTAATTAATTCATAAGTAATACATTTGCAAAATATTAGAACCTAAAAAATAAAAAAATTTTCTTCATATTATGGTAGTTCATTTTTTCCCATGTAGCAAGGCAGTACCAGGAACAGATGGAAAATGGCATCATTTGCTAACATCCACTATCTAGCTGTCATGGATAATGCACTGAAACCAAAGCCCACATCCAAGCCCAACAGGGTTTTCCCTTGTCTTCGACATCACATCCCATGTATATCATAACGCTCCAACTTGTTTTATTCCAAGCTTGCCTCACTCTCCTTTATGTTGTAGCAACCATTAACTCTAAGCTTTTAATTCATCCTTCCATTCCTTCCTTGGTCTCCCCCTCCCTCTTGCACCCTCCACTAATGACACATATATCCTCTTAGTCATTCCCTCTTCACTCATTCTCTTCATATGTGGAGGGAATTTCAGCACATCGTGAAGATTTGGAACTCTCTATCCTCTCATGTCTTTCCCAACAACCATGGCCAGGCATTTTTTAAAAAAATGGTTTTCCACTTCCTCAAAAATTTGTAAATACTTTTCCTCATCTCTTCTTTTTTAGTCTCATTAACTTCTTTACATTTCAATTAAGACTCTGATGTGGACTTTGGTCAGTGACTGGAGCCTCCAACAACAACAACAAAAAAAAACTACATCTGAAATCCAACACCCTATATCAACTGTAAACAGCGTACGGAGTCCATTTGTAACACTTTCATCAAAATATGTCTCTAGAACAAGTGCATCTATATACTTAAAAATTATCTAAAATACTTAGAAAAATTTTCATCCAAACTAGTGTTTAATTTCACTGCATTCCTAAAGTTCTGACAGAGAGCATTTCATTTTTTATAGCAACATGTGGTAATCAAAGTCAATTTGAATATAATACACTGATGAATTTAGAGTCCACCTTTAACTACATTCAGTAAAATTTCAGAGGGCAAACACGTTTTCTAGGTTAATTATGTGTTCTACTCCAACAGAATCATTATCACTACTGTAATAAATGATATAAGAAAGTGGCATTTTCCTTTTTTACCCCAAAAACCTATCTCTCAATAATAAATAACTTGTTAGTGGTAAGGTGATAAGGGTAAGGGAAATTATAAGGGTAAGATAATTGTTAGATGATGTAAAATAACAATAAAATAAACAAACATAAAGCTAACCTGCCTATCTTAAAGCTACAAATGTCTTGTGGGTTCTAAGTGAAACTTCATTATCAAAACATGTACTCCACTTAACTGTGCCATGATTCATTCATTTGGAAGGTAAATAATGAGTTCAGATGTCTATAGAGATATAGGAATCTGAACCCATGTGGGACAGATCCTATTAACACTTATGTGATCCCTATATCTTGACAGACATCTTAACTCACTAAACATAATTGCAAAACTCGGATTCAAAATTACAATGCATGGCAGTATTCAGTGGAATGTTTCATTATTACAGGAAATATGGCATTTCTAGACCCTACAGGCAAGTTTTCTTGTATTATTACATTTTCATTCAGCTTGTACATCAACTTACAATTCAAAGTGAGCTCTAAAGAATCTGAAAAATCATAGCAGGTGAATGTTTTTCGGCAACCATCCCTAGGTCAGTCACTTGTTTAATGTCTAGCACACAAAACAAGGACATTAGAAAAACGACGTCTGGACACTATATGTTTTCTACCTATTTATTAACTGTTTCCCTGATTTGGATGGAGGTGTTTTGAATACATTTGTTACACTTTATACTATTCATTTTGAGTGTTTTTACTCCACTATTTTTCTCTACTTCAAAGCTCTGCCCACTATACAAGAACTCACAACTGATGGAGCGGGAGGTCCTACACCTACAATCTCATAATGTTAACCAATGCATGGAATCCATTAGTATCAATTTCATTAAGTTTTTGGATGGAGGTGTTTTGAATACATTTGTTACACTTTATACTATTCATTTTGAGTGTTTTTACTCCACTATTTTTC
>JAYMFT010005794.1:0-17135 GCA_038088735.1 Panulirus argus | reverse complement strand
GTGTTTGTGCATGTGCGTGTTTGTGTGTGTAAGTGTGTGTGTGTGTGTGTGTGTGTGGGTGCGTGTTTGTGTTTGTGCGTGTGCGTGTTTCTGTGTGTACGTGTGTTTGTGCAAGTGCGTGTTTGTGCGTGTGCGTGTTTCTATGTGTGTGTGTGTGTGTGTGTGTGTGTGTGTATGCGTGTGTGCGTGTGTCTGTGTGTCTGTGTGTCTGTGTGTGTCTGTGTGTGTGTGTGCATGTGTGTGTGTGTGTGTGTGTGTGTGTGTGTGTCTGAGTTTGTATGTCTGTGTCTTTGTTTGTGTCTGTGTGTGAGTTTGTGTGTGTTTGTGAGTCTGTGTGTCTGTGTGTCTGTGTGTTTGTGTCTGTGTGTGTCTGTGTGTTTGTGTGTGTGTATGTGTGTGATACTACAGGCATATACAGAATGCAAGAAAAGCTTCTACGAGGAAAATATAAGTGATGAGAAAAAGGGTAAAGAGAAAAATTAATATTAGAAGCCTTTTGCAGAACATTAAATCAAACTTGTAAGAATTTTGCTTGGAATTACATTAAAGAAGGCCTAGGGAGGCAAAATGCAAATAGCCTTCTCAACAAAACGAGACTCCTGAATACTTCAGACCACCAGCAAGTTCTAAAAATAACTACTGAATAAAATATCAGATTTAAGGCTTTGTCTGGTTGGCTGACAGCAAGAGCAGGATCTGGCCTCTGAAATATTCACACCCAACTCCATGTTACGCTCAGGTCATCAGTAAATATTTCTGGTGTACCGTTTTGTATTATTGAGGTAATATCTGTATATAAGACACACGAGCGATAGACAGACCTTTTTTTTTTTTCATTAATCATTTCTAAGCCAACTGACGTGTGCAGAGGCTGGCTGGATCTATGGAAGAGGAGGTATGTGACAATTGTGATTAGGCTTGATGTATTTCATTCGATGGCTGGCTGTAAAGACCTACGAATTACGCACCAGCATCCTACTTTGGCTCAGCAACATGGAATGTTTGATTCACGTCTTTGGTGACTGGGACAAAAATCCGAATGTAGGCTGTAAAAAAGTAATGTGTTGACTGGCAGGAGAGTGTGTTCACATTTTTCTTAAGAGTGGTGTATGCATTAACGTGGCTCGGTCCTGAGTGTACTGTCATGTACGTGATATATGCATGCTAGTGTGAGTTCACATGTGCATTTATTTATATATATATATATATATATATATATATATTCGAGTGTGCGTGGTGCGTGTGTGTGTATGTGGCTGTCTCTCCGTCTGTGTGATCACTCAGCCATCAACAGCCAATGTTGTCACCTGAGTTTGTGGTCTTCACGGAATGCTCCAATCTGGACGCTATGAATTCCATGCTTGTGACTAATGTTAGCTCCGGTATGCCTCATCCATGTACACCCGGCCATCCACAGACCTCAGATTACACTAGGTAGCTCGCTGGCATCTAGGACGAACACACGCACACACACACACACACACACACACACACACACAAGTGCGCAGTGGGACAGGGCTTAATTGTGTTGCTTTAATTAGGCAGCCAGCAAGGCCAGGCGACGTAACAATCCAATGTCCTTCATGAATATTCCTGCCCCATTGCTAAAGAACAGCCTTATATTGGTCCACACACCCAAGGCGACGAGAGGGAAGTGTAGTCCAACGCCACAACGGACACCACATCCGAGCGGAGGAGTACTGCAAACATTCAAGCAGCGTTGTCTGTTTTACGTAGCCTCTCACACATTATTACTCGGCGAGCTTTGTGTACCGAGGCAATGCAAACGGAGATAGACCACTGGGTCCGTGCGTCCGTCCGTCTGTCCAAGGCTATCTATATTGGCAGAAAGAGATAAGAAATACTGTATTCAGTGCGGCGAGAGTTGAAAATAAAAGAAAATAGATAACCAAGGAGAACTAACTTTTTAAACTGGTGCGTAGAGGAGGAGAATTTTCTTTTACTTTATGCACCTTGTAGAAAGAAATGTCTCTAAAATTATGCGGCTCGTAGCTTAAACTACAAACACACACACACACACACACACACACACACACACACATAAAACCATCGTTATTATTAGTTATTTCTTTTATATCTTCACACTAAGCTCATTGTATCTTTCCTTCTTCCTTTACTTGTCCTTCTTCTATCAGAAATAACCTCTGGGAACACATGATGTGTTGCTCCTTGCATTCTTTTGTGTTCCTTTGTATACCAGCTGGATCAGTAAACCATGAGGGTAAACATAGCCTGCTCCTCTGAGAACTGACGTTCGCGTGTTGAAGAGAACTTCACAGACTCCTTTTGCAAGACGTGATTAATGTCCGTAAAGCACCAGCACCATTCCTCAACAGATACTAGCAATGATACACTGCTGATTATACGTCTTGGCTAAATATTGTATGATATTCTGTCAGAATCAGAGTTGAAAAGTTCTTGCGCGAGTTTGAAGGTGTACAGGGAAGGTAGATAAATAATCTTAACGAGTCGGTCATCAGGGACCGAAATTAAGCGTAAATTCAAATATTTGATATACGCTTCAAGTGAAGTTCGCTCCAGTCGATACGGAAAAAAGAAAAAAAGAAATAGCGGAAGCGAACGTTTGATAAATAAATCATATACAGTTTTCTTATTTGTTTTGAGGTAAAGGGCGAATTAGATCTCCGTAGTATATACAGCGGTTAGCGTTGTTGACAGTGACACATCTAGAATAGACAACATTTGTTCTGAAGAATTATTAGAAAAACGAAATATACTTATAAACTTAAAGACAAATTTGACCAAACATAATGTGTAGCTAATTCACCAAGCTCTGGAAGACCGATGTCAAGATTTACGTATGAACAGATATTAAGCACTGATTCACACAGTGTATGTACATACAAATCATATGAATAAAACTGAGGAGTCAAGAAACGGGCATAACGAAATCGTCACTAAGGAGGATGTCATCTCAATGTAAATGATAATCAACTCTTCGACGAAAGTGTTTGGTTCAGATGAGGCAAACTTCAGACGAGATTACATCAGTAATTAACCACAGCATTATCAGTTACACCAATGAGATTTCCAGGTATCGTTTTGGAAAAACACAGCCAATAGGGAATTAATATCTCCAATGAAGTTTTCCTGCCTGGGAGGCACCGGGCCATACTTCCTCAGTGGCGGTGTCAATGCTAATCGTTCTCACTAGATGCGAATGGTTACTACGGCGAGATGACAGCAAATACGTAGTCTTCACAAATGGAGGAGCACTCCTTAGCTTTGTAACAGCTGTACAAGTTTTTGTGGGTGCTTTGCCAATTATTCGACCTGGGAATACTGAACATTGAGAAGGCGATAAGCTTTCCACACCTACAGAATCTCCTACGATGACCTCCTGAGGTGGACTAAGTGACATAGAATTTACTCTTCCCAGACCCCACAACACACTTGAGGAATTCAGAGTCTGCGATCGCTACCGCATTTCACGGCGCTGATCAGCCAAAGTCTCTGTGCCGGCGAAGGTTTCTGTAACCTTGTCTTCCAAGCCGATGAAGCTATACGTGTCGAGTTGAATAGCTTTTACTTTTTAGACATTTGGTGTTGTAATACGTTTTATTATACTTCTACATAAAAAGGTTTGTCTCTTGTTTTAGTCTTCATGCTAGTCAGGAGCTGTATAACTCAGTACATGTCAACGAATTATACAATATGTCCCAGATTGATGACTATGTGTAGTACCGCCACTCTAAGTGCTGCGCGAGTAAAACTGTAAGCAACAATCGGGAATCTATTCTTCTCCAATATTTTCGAAAAGTCAAGTCATCTCCTGAAGAAGACGTAGTCGGGACTGGTGGTGGAGAAGAATAAAGTCCTGACTCTTACCCTTCAGTTTTCCTCGTTATCTTTTATCTATTTGTCGTTAAGGATAACACTCGTGTAGACTTGCACGTTTATGCCGGAGCTCTTACTCTGCTCTACTGGATCATCATTTAAGGATATTCTCTTTTTTTAAGTTGTTGAGTTTTAAGAGATTCACTCCGTCTTTCATATGGGTTACATGATTTATGGTTCTTTGGGTTGGATTAATTGCTGTGAAATTATCTTTACAAAAGATATCGGCAGATCACAGACGAGTTTCGTTTTAAGTCTTAATTAGGATTCTTCCCTCATTCAACTTTTGACAACCTCACGCTCCTCTCTCACATGATCACACACGAATTCAACTCTCCTCCCACACAGTCTCACCTTAATTCACTTTCCCTTCAAAGGTACTCAGTAACCATGTTCAACATTCCTTCCAGGCTTTTCCCATGATCTACCCAACCATTTCTTCACGTTCCCATGTCCCTAGCACTCCTCTCCTACATGCTAAACACGGTGATTGTTCTATCTTTCTCCTTTTCCTGCCATTACAGTGACGAATAACTAGGAGATTAAAATCACTGAACGCAAGACTGATTTCCCGAACAGCCAGACGCTTTTCCATTTCCCAAGGACGTTACGAGTTTAAAATAAGCGGACACAATTGATCTTCCGACCAGCCAGACGCATTCTCATTTCACGTAGAGATGTTATGAGATTAAGATAAGCGAACACAGAATTGATTTCCCGAACAGCTAAACGCTTTCTCATTTTCCAGAAGTATTATTAACTTCTCTGTCTGTCTCTTCATAGCTGAATACTTTTTAGATATTGATTTTAAAAGTTCATTGGTTTATTGCCGAGTGCCCAGTAGTTAAGCTTCTTCGAAGCTGAGTAATGTATGAAAAAGGATTTACTTTTCTGAAAGAGGATGTCTTCAAAAAAAAAAAAAAATATTTCATATGGGAACAAAATAGCGGTGGGTGTTTGTATCTGGCAAAGTTATGCTCCTTTGCGTAAAGCAGATATAGTGTTTAGTCTATACGACACATGATTGGTTTCCTTGCCATTTCATTCATCAGTATATCCAGGCTTAGCTATCACATTTTTTCCTTTTTTTTTACCAAGTTACGGTTCCCTACACACAACTGCTTTCTATCCACCCAGCAACGCAAAAACTAGTTAGGAGAAACGTCACTCATTTCGACTCTACACACACACACACACACACATATATATATATATATATATATATATATATATATATATATCAGTAATATGAATTGTCACTTGTGAAAAGAGACTATGGTAAGTGAACTCGAAGGTTCCTGCGGAAGATTAACACCAAGTCATTCTTTATTACATTTCAGACTCCGCTGATATATGCAAATCCAGCCTCCCAGCTGAACGTAAAAAAGAAATAGAACCTTTCGAAAAAAAATGGATGGGAGAGTCTGCCTCTAAGGTATCGTTAATTTCTGTTTTGGTACCGACGCCTTTTCACTTTGCAGGAGGTGTTCCGACTATGGAAAGGGATTATAAGTCATTGCATCTAATGCTGCTCTTTCGTCTAAGAGGTTCTGGCCAGAAACACATAATCTACAGGTAAGAGTCTGCAGCAATCCGCACTTCTCAACCCTCGTAATCATGTGACCTCACAACTCGACCTACTTACTTTCCTCACAGCGCACTGTTGGATCTCTTTCCCCTCCTCTCTACGGAGTACTTCCGTCTCTGCAACCGAGAATTGGCTCCTTATACGCATCCACCATTAGCTACACCCCGTAATACTCGTCAAAGCCGCTGTGTCACATGTTTACTTGCGCGGCCTTCGGCAACTCAAGAAGGCTGAGTCGTTGTGGCGTCTATTCTCACCCCTCCTATACCACTGAGGTTTGGAAACTTTATCTTCTCACGCTTCTCCCTAACGCCTGCGGCTTGCTTCTTCCTCGAAAAGGTCTTCCATCCCTCTTTGAAACTCTTAAGACTTCTTTTATGATTACTTTTTAATCTATTTCTTTAGCCCTCTATACATACGTGTTCTGTTGTAGGCTCGGCCTCGAAGAGGATTTCAGTCCGTAACTGGAGCGTTCGACATAAAGGAGGGATATCTGAACCTCTTAAGTCTTGCGTGGAAGGACTTTTACTTCTATCTTATTTTTCTAATGAACTGTCTCTCTGTGAGCTCGTCATTGTCAATACTCTTTCACCTTCCATTCACAGTGTCCGCTAACCTGTATTTACATATGAGTGCGTTCAGAAACGGTAACAAGGCTAGGTCAAGACAGTCGGTCGGAGCAAAATCTGCAAATGTTGATGTGGAAGCCCTCGAAGCCCTCCTACGGAAACTCTAGCGAAAGGATGTATACATGGTAAAAAAAAAAATCCCCTACCATTTTTTTTGTGCGAAATAATATGACACGACGGACGAAGGATTTTGAGAAATTCCTAACGGTCTGGTTTCACATCGGTAGCCCTGCTTTCTTGATGCTGTAATATATCGACTGGTGGCGACAGTTCCTGTCATTTGCGATAACAAATGTTATACCGATTTCATGTTTTGAGTGAAATAACTAGAAAGTGGGGCGATCAAATTCATTAGGAAATTTGTCTCGCATTCGCCGAGAACGACACGAGTCGTATTGATCGTTTGGACCCATCCGAGAGGTTATTTTATTTCCTACTATTTTTTTTACTGTGTGTACGTGACAGGGTTCCTGATGATATGAGGTGACCTCTTTATCAACATTAGAATCACTTCCCACGCGTGTCAGTCCTAACTTACAGTTCTTCATCACGGGCATCATCAGCTCAAGGGTCTATTCTCTCTCCCGTATTTTCCATAAACATGAATCAAAAAATATTTGGCTGGAATGTAATTTTGATCGCCTGCAAACCTATGTGTACATTTGTTTATGCATGTCAACACGTGTGTACGTTACAAGTCTCATACTGTGTATATGTAAAATTCAGTATGTCATGAACACAGGCGCGGTGTATAATATGAATGTACATATACATACGTATAAATGGATGATATCCTTGTATAAGGAATTGCATTTGAGAAAAGGCAAATATGTATATATGTATGTATGTATGCATGTATGTATGTATGTATGTATGTATGTATGTAGGAAGACATATTCGTGTTTTAATTATTCAGGCAGGAAACACTGATACTCTACTCATCCTCCTGATGGAAGAATTAAGATCCTGGCTGGTGTAAAATGTGATAAGAATTTTATGAAGAAAAGCTTGAGATTAAATCAGCAAAACTGATAAGAGGTCGATGTTTTCGAAGGCACGTTTCTGAGGATGAATTGCCACGTGCAATAGCTAAGTGTATCCAGCTAACACCTGTGTTCTAAATACTCATTAACGGACTACGTACGCTGCCCATGCAACTCTGACATTGCAATGGTCTTGCATAATAATTCTGTATATACATATATATATATATATATATATATATATATAAGAACACTAGCATTGTAAGGTGTATTGTTTTGTAGCTCCTGGAGTACTGAGCCTTTGATAATTAACTTTAATTAAGATATACTGTAACTAATTAATGATCGTAGTTCCCAACTAATTACAAAGTCCAACCACACGAGGAAGCAGCTGAGGCTTATATATTCTCTCTCTCTCTCTCTCTCTCTCTCTCTCTCTCTCTCTCTCTCTGATGCCTTACAGATATCAAAAATAGATAAAGAGACAAGGAAATTATAAAGGCTGAGTAATAATGACATACATACATGCAATGATAGCTATAGGTTGTTTTAAAAGTAATAGTGACGAGGACGAGAAATATCACTTACGGCAGTACTAATGATAGATAATAATGACAATGATAACTGTCATGGTAATATTGATAATTAATGTTATATAACTACTGCTAATACTAATCTCTGATAAGCCATACTGATAATAAAATGAATGGTAATGATAGTGCTACTAACGATACTAAAGATAACATTAATAATGATAATAACAATGATGATAATATATCCCTCCCAAATTCTGCATGGCATGTGTCAACATTCTCCAATAATAATATTAATAATCATAAAAATAACATTAATAGTAATAATAATGATAATAATGATGATAATGAGAATAATGATAATAAGAATGATAATAGTAGTAACATAAGTCTTCGATACCTTTGCCAAAGTCTGTATATATGTACGACGCACGTTTGGCTGTGTCCTTCAGGCAGAGTTAAAACAGACTTATAATACCTCGGAGGGCAGACAGTCCCTCTGTTGACATACCCTCAAGCTATTAGCAGCGTAATCACTATCAGAAGACAGTCAGCTGGAGTTGGAGGATCTGAATGGCCCCCGAGTCATTACCAGACTTCAAGTACTGTTTGCCAACTTTAGTTGCGACAATGTTCCCTGGTGGTGATATCTGAAGTTGTTGATCCGTGCGGCTCACTTTGGCGCCGTCCACACACAGCTCCTCTGACACTGTTATTATTATTCTCGCTGGCCATGCTTTCTCCTGGCGTTCCTTATTACTGTCGCTCTCCTTTTTTTTTTTTTACCAGTACGGGCGCAGCGGGCGTTCGCGTCTCTCCTTGCTAAAGATGAAAGATGGTGTCGTCGACGGGTGTTCTTGCCAAGGTGTTTTTGCAGTCCTCAATGTAAAGCGTTGCTGTCAATGGCTTTTCTATTTTCACCGAAAAAAATATGTGGCTCTCCATGATTCCCCCTCTCATTAATGATGCAAGAATCACGGCTCATGGCTGTTCATTACTGCTTTTCATGGGTCTCCTTATGACCACTGTTCATAGTCGTTCATTCTACCGTTTAGATGTATTGCTGTTCACTCGGCTTATCGATGATGATGATGATGTAATCGTTGCCATTCGAGTTTTTTTTTTCATTTTTTCTTCCTTTTGGCGGGTCTACGTTTGTTATTGACAGGTGCCTTTATTACTGGTGACCTTACCTTCATCACTGTGGTCGGCAAGACGTGGGTAAAACATGCCCCATCCACGGCCATCACGGCTGAAGATGAAGTAGATAGAGCAAGATGAAAGGGGAGTGAAGAGATTAATCTGGGCTCCTCCGCTGTCTGTAAGCTGGACTCTCAAAGGCACCGTTGTTATAGGAAAAGACGAAAGAGTGGAGAGAGTTCCGAAGCTTCGTTGATTCGAGGAGGTACCGTAGAGGTCATCTCTGCGCACAAGGTATGGGAAGCAGCAGCCAGACGCATGCCAGGGATCCAAGCCTTAGTGGCATGGGCAAAGGCGGACAGCCCACAAGCAACGGCCAAAATAAACGTGTGGAACAAGAGACGAGGAGCAACAACACCTTAAGCAGACAAGAATGTTGGAGGGAGGTGAAGACCGAAGAAATAGTAAGACCCAATTATTCTGACTCCGCTCTCCTGAACAAAGAGGTGCCAGATCGCATTGCTATATTTCCTGCTAAGTTAGACGGCACAGGCAACAGAGGCCCTAAACAAGGCCATGTCATTAAGGCTACATATATATATATATATATATAATATACATATACATATATACACCCTAGCTTGAGCCAGATTACTAGTTTATAGACCATCCCCAAGGGTGGGTGAACAGTTGGGTTGGCTGTGGACCGACTGCTGCAATCACAATAAGAACCTATGAAATCGACCCTGGGCGGCCAGCGAATGCGTCACGATCAGGAACGCTAACCGCTACACCACGTACTCCATACTTGTGCGGATAATGCCTCTGAGGATACGAGATAGCTTCTCACAAGGAAACTAATCACGGCACCTATACAACACCTCGAAGATTCCGGAAAACAGATTCTCATTATATCAATTATGAAGGGTTTCAAGGATATGCGTAGTTATTTCCAACATGTTTATATTACTGCAGGGTTGAATTGTTTGGAAAGTGAAGATAAGGGAAGAGTAATTGACGTTTGAGAGAGAACAAAAGCCAGTGAAAGGGGAGAAGACGGAACAGCATGTTAGCACTACTGAATTTAACCAGGTTTTGTTGTTCCCCCTTTTCAAGATGCTATACAGATCTGTAACGAGATATTAAAGTTCAGCAGGAGGAATAAAGCAAGGAGAGTGAGAGGAGGGTGAGGGAAAGTGAGTTGTGTATAAACTGGAATAGTCAGCATTAGAGTGAATAGGGTTAAAAAATGGGGAAAGAAAATCGTTAATACAGAGCAGAGAGAGTGAGGGAGAGAGGGAGGGAGGGAGAGAGAGAGAGAGAGAGAGAGAGAGAGAGAGAGAGAGAGAGAGAGAGAGAGAGTACAGAACCCAGAGGAACGCCATTCTTGACTGAGCAAGAGGGCGAACCCGCTTCATCAGTGACTGCTACGGTGGATAAGCTTAGAGAGGACCCAGTGCATTGGTGAACAGAGAGAATCAGAAAAGACAAGTAGGCTTAGAAAGCAGAGACTTATATGTCACACGCTGTCAGAAGCTCCCAAGAATCCCTGAAAGACGAGAACCACTTTAATGGACAGAGGCATGGAACCTTTGCACGCATCAATCACTCTCACACTTATTGTCAGCTCACTTCATTTAAATGGTGGATCACTGATGTCACTGGAGAAAATCTGAAATCCAAATTTACGTATATGGTTCGGTGATCTGGAGTCAGACGCATCGTGTCGCTGGTTGGAGCCCATACTGTACGTCGTTCCTGATAATATACCTGCCTTCCGCAAAGGGTGACTGTGGGTGCGTTACCCTACTTAACTACCTAACGCCTCTAATTCAACTCACGGCACCGTTTATGCTACCGTTCTCATCTCCACAAACGGCGCTTGAGGTAGGACCATGGCAACATTGCTCTTAGGCAGATGACATTGCGAGACCTTCTGTCCGCCGGCTACCCACCTGCCTCCCTACAGCATAAGAAGCTTATACCACCTTTGCCCATCCCTACCGCCTGCTAAGCCACTATCACCTCTGCATATCTGAGCCACCACAAGCTCTTCACACTACAAACTTGCAACATTACCCACAGCAGCAGCGGTAAGAGCATCGTGTGCCTTTGTCTTCCCATACACACACACACAAACGTGGCCTCAACGGCCTTTTTGTTACAGAGATATCGCTTACTTCTGCTCTGGACGGGCATGGGTTTTGTTGGGTGTTGTGTGATGGCAAAGTTATGCTGGTTGCGCTGGGCTTTGATGTGCTCCAGAGACGCACATACATGTGCCCCAGTAACTAACACGACTTGAATAGGAATGAATTTAAATGAGTGTACGTGCAGATCCCAGTGCGGAACAATGGAAAATGAACTGAGTACTTCACTCTCCCTTTGGACACAAATGCAAGGATTACGCTGATGCCGTTCATATTCAGAGCAGACGGTTACCGAGGAGTGAGAACACTAGCAAGTGTTCCCTCACTGTGGTGAGCCTACAACGTTGCTACAGTTTTGTAAAGTTCTCTGCCATCACATCTGGGGCACGACATTCCATTACATTTCTTTTTTATGCGACCACACTCAATGAACAAGGCTGAATATCAAGTACTGTGGAGCACTGCAAAGATCATTTGCTTATCGAGAATGCAACTCAAGCAAATTTGATTCAGAAGGTTTTAGCGGCATATGAAACGTTTCTCTATAGGTTCCTTCAAAATGTTTGGGATATTTTTGTATTGCTTGATTAAAAATACCTTCACATCTCAGATTTTATGAATTAGATCCTTTTCCTAAATAAACTTGTACTGTTTTGCATTTGTACTGGGTGCCACATGGGCCGCCAGTTTGAACAAAGATAAAGAACAAGATATCATATCCTTACAGTTGTCGGTAAAGTCGTGAGATGCAGAATGGAGAAACAAAAAAAATCACCCTTTTGCTCTACAGTTTAAGGCTGACCGTACTTGCATACCCTCATTCACTCTGACAGCACGTCGACCCCTGTATACCACATCTTTCCAATTCACGATATCCCGTCTTTTGGTTTCACATACGAATCTGCCATCAGTGCCGTATCATCAGCAAACAACAACTAACTCACTTCCCAATCCCTCTCATCCCCTATAGACTGCATAATCGTCCCCCTCCCCCCTCTCCTATACTCTCGCATTTACCTCCTTCACTAACCCATCGATAAACAATTTAAACAACTATGGTGACATCACACACTCTTACCGCAGATCAACCTTCACTTGGAACCATTTACCCTCCTGTCTTCCCACTCGTACTCGTAAAAAGTTCTTACTGCTTCTAGCAGCTTTCCTCTCACATCGTATATTCTTAAGACCTTCCAAGAGGCATCTCTATTAAGCCTATCATATGCCTTCTCAAGATCTATAAATGTCGCATACAAATGCATCAGTTTCTTTAAGTATTTCTCACACACATTCTTCAAAGCAAACACCCGATGAACACACCTTCTAGCACTTATAAAAATCTCACTGTTCCTTCCCAGTTTGATGGTCTGTACTCTCTCAATCACTACCTTTCCATTCAACTCATCAGGTACACTCAACAAATTTATACCCCTGTAGTCTGAACACTCACCTTTATCCACCTTGTCTTAATGCAGTGGCACCATACATGCATTCCGCTAATCCTGAGACACATCGCCATTATCAATACATAAAATGAAAATCCTAACTAGCCAATCAACAACACAGTCACCCCCATTCTTAATTAATTCAACAGCAATACCATACACTCCAGCCGCCTTGCTACGTTTCAGCCTACGTAAGGCTTTCGCCACCTCTTCTCTCTTCACCAAACCACTCTCCATAAGTTTATAATTTAGCATTCCAAACCGATCCAAACACCCTACATCTGCCACTTTCAAAAGTCCTTCAAAATCCTCACTCCATCTCCTCCTAACTTCATCACAACCTGTTACCACTTCCCCTTTTGTCCCCTTCACTGATGTTTCTATTTTTCCTATTTTTCGTACATTATTAACCTCCTTCCAAAATATCTTATTCTCCCTAAAGTTTAATGATACTCACCTACCAAAACTCTCATTTGCCCTCTTTTCAAATCCTTCACTTCCTGTCGCATGCTCCTGTACGTCTCCCACTCATTTGCACTCCTTCCCTGTAACTACCTCCCAGACGCCTCCCTTTTCTCTTTCAACAGCAACTGTACAAATTCATCCCACCACTGATTACTCTTTCTTATCTGCCCACCTGCCACCTTTCCCATGCCCCGCACCTTTCGCACATTGCCAACACTTCTTTCCTAAATACCTCCTATTCCTCATCCATTCCCCTTGCTTCATTTACTCTTACATTCTGTCAATCTAAACAAGTCTGTTTTCCAAGCTCATTTAGTTTCACTACTCTCTTTTCACTTGAACTATTTCCTCTTTTCCTAAAACAACAAATCTTCTCCCTTACCTTCACAATACAATGATCACACATCCCACCAACTGCCCCTCTCAGCACATTTACATCCAAAAGTCTCTCCTTTACACCCCTATCAATTAATACGTAATCTAATAATGCCCGATGACCATCTCTCCCACTCACATACGTATATTTGTGTATGTCCCCCATTTTAAACCAAGTATTCCCAATCATCAATCCTTTTTGGCACACAACTACACATGAAGTTCACCATTTCCATTTATAATACTGAATACCATGTGCCCCCCAGTTATACTCTCAACTGCAATATCGCTAACCGTCCCATTCAAATCACTCATTACTGTTACCCGGTCTCTTACATCAAACTGCCGACTCACTCAGCTACTCTCAAAATGCTTGTCTCTCATGATCTTTCTTCACATGGCCAGGTATATAAGCAATGATAATTATCAATGCGAGAGATGGGTGATTATAATAACCCATCTCTCGCAATTTATTTTCATTTTCACCTTCGTCAGTCTAAAATTCACTTCCTTACACTCACACAACTCCTGCTTCAGGAGTATTGCTCCTCCTTCCTTACCTCTTGACCTCTCTCCAGCCCCTGACTTTACTCCTTTTCTCCTAAGACATTTCTAAATCATTCTTCCCCTTTACCCTTGAGATCTGTTTCACTCAGAGCCAGAGCATCCAGGTTTCTTTCCTCAAACATAATGCCTACCTCTCCTCTCCTTTGATCTTGGTTACATCCACACACTTTTAGACACCCAAGCCTGAGCTTTCGAGGAGGATGAGCACTCCCTGCTTGACTCATTCCTCTGTTCCATCTCTCAGAAACTGAAATACAAGAAGGAGAGGGTTTCCAGTTGCTTCCGCCCCCTTTAGTCGCCTTCTAAGGAAGGATGAACAGTCGACTCGAATGTGGACAGATTGTCGCACTGAGGATTCGAACCCTTCCTTTCATACATTCATTTACATCTAGCTCAAAAGATTCAATAAGAGGTGTTTTGAAATACAACAACAGATACTAGAATTGATATCTAAATATCCTATTTTTTTACTTTGATATGAGAAAATTGTACGTCATGGTTTTCCTACATAGCCCAAACACGATGTCATTAGTTAGAAAGATAAGTACTTTTGTTACTTTCGTATCCTCTCGTATTTTGCTGTTTTACTATTTCTTGCAGTCCGTAACACCATCACGATTTTCCGAGACCCCCCCCCCTCACTAAATGCGGTATTTACCAAAGTATCTAAAGATTAATGAACCACAAGGGCTACTCAACCACAACAATAAAGGCATAACTAGTGCTGAGTCGGAACCCCCATCACGATGCAAGTTCTCTTATTCTGATAACATGGAACGTATGGGTGAACTGCTGATTATATCATCCGTTAACGCATGTAAGGCCAACGTCCTTCACGAAGAGTTGATGTATAGATTAGTCAATTACTGTGACAGATGACAATCGACATAGCTGTACACACACACACACACACACACACACACACACATTTCTTAAAGAATGTTCATAGGTATATCATCATGAGAATATGGGTAACTATTTACATCCCTTGTGCCAGCCGAATTTTTCTTTCTTCACACACAAAAAAAAGACAGTGCACTCATCCTCAGTTACAGTAAACCGTTCTGGTAAACTGGATTTCACATTTAGTTACTCCTACATCTCAAAAGAGTTTTACTCAGTCTAAAGAAAAGATCAGAACAAAACAAGATGGTTCACTACATGGGTTCCAGTGATATTTATGGCAGTACCGGTCCTAACCAACAGAGGATTACCTAACCTAACGTAACCTAAGGATTCCAAGCGGTACGTCTTCAAGGTCAATAAATGAGCAATTAGTGAAAGTGACAAGTCGTCACCATTTTTCATTCCGGTTTCAAAACAGTTCACCCTGAGATTAGCAACAGTGAGTTATAAATGCGTGCGCAAAGAAAACCAAGTTCTGCTATAAAGGTGATCCTCCACATCAAAAAAAGTCAGTAAAACATTGTGAAAAAGTAATATTGAAATACTAGCAACTGAAACACCCAATAAATAAATCTGTATACATCTAAAACGCGTCATTCATCTCCAAGAACAATGTACGTCCAGAGCTTGTATATATCACCCAGACAGGAGTATGAGCTCTCCGCTTACGACCCTGCTGGACTACTTTTCATCTTAAGCTGTTCATCGGGATGTTTCTGGGTCATTGCACTAGCTTTGCCTCCGCGTAGAAATAATGTGGCGTATAAATAAGAAGATATTCTGTGCGAATTATATATGCGAAAATAGAAATACTAATCTATTGTTAAAGTTTCCCCAATCATTTTCGATGCGTTTTTCTATCGTACAGAATCGTTAAGTGGCAAATATACAGTACGAAAGGTAATTCTTTTAATCTTTCACTGATTGAGACTGGCCTGAGTCAGATTCATTTCGTTTACTTCCTACATTAAGCAGCTTATGGTACACGATAACGGATCATTAATAGTATGGTAGATAAATGGGGAAATGTAATCATGTTTGAAGTGATTTTTAGGAAGACTGTCGTCTGCGGCTTACGACAGTGTTGTTGATATTGGTAAAGTAAACACTGTCTGATCCAGTAAGTTCAGACAATTTTATTAACTTATGTTAGAAGCATGGAACGCTGGGCCGGGTTGCATAACTAACATGAATAACATGATGTATTGTATAGGGTTGCATAACTAACATGAATAACATGATGTATTGTATAACAAAGGATTTCTTGACTCAAGCCCTTATTCATTGCTTATATAACTACCATCGTGATATGGAGCAATTTACCGGGGCACTAAAACTCAAGATAAGATTACTCCGTTTTATGACTTGGCTAAGTAGCTCTGGTAAAAGAGAAAACGGGACTATGTTATCGCTGGTTTATCTAGAACTCAAATAATAAATTGAATGACTTCTAAATACGCTATATATGACGGTTATTTTTTATCATTACTTTTGTGAACAGAGCACACACAACCCTGTGTTACATCACAATTCCAGTTCAAATATTAACTTCAGATTCAATTTTTTCCTCAGAGCTTACATTACTAAAGACAATATGAATCGGCATATTTTCTATGGGCCGATTTCATCAACAATTTCAGGGTTAGCTATATTCTACAACTGTCATGCATAAAAGTCCATGTAATTCAACCCAAAATCAGCATAGATATCGTCTATGGGATAAAATAAAAGTGGCACCAGGAGCAGAAGAAGAAAGGCCGCACTGATGCTCCTGCAGCACTCAAGAAGCCTGCTACGCTCACCGGTCGGGACCACAGGTCATAAAGTGTTAAAGTGTTGTGTGTGTGTGTATGTTCACGTGCAGAGAGTGAAGGGAAATTCAGTAGTTAGTGCTCGGTGTCTTCATGGTAGTTGTCTCGTGGGCATGAAGGGTCTTGGGATAAGCTGAACCGGTGTTTGTAGTGTTGTAGAGGTGGGTGATGTCTTGAGCGTATGTGGGAGTGTGTGACTCGTGTTTGTCTGGAGCGTGCAGTCTCTAATGGGTGTATGTCTTTCGGGCTGGAGTCTAAAACTGAGCTGGGGAGTCGGTTGATTAGTGATTGTCGGGTTGTTTCAGTGTGAATGTGTGTGTTGTCAGTTATATTTGGTTGGGGTTAGGGATCTGTAAATAGGGGTAAGGTTGTTAATTCTTCTTGGGGGTTATTGCTTAGTTATAGAGTGGTTGGAGAGAAGGGGTCTAGAGCAGTTGCATCGAAATGAATGACGAGCATGTTTAGGTATGACAGTATTCGGAGGATCTGTGTTCTAACAACAATCACTTCTATGAAGAACAGTAATATATCTTCTCACTTACCGTATATAAAGATTGATTTATTGGCCTATTGCTACCTGAGTATGAGGTTTAGCGTGACATTGTAAACAACGCCGTACGTGTGGTTTACATCGCCATTATTTTACATAACATTTACAGTCATT